>WBNM01002920.1:264379-429791 GCA_013399055.1 Ramphastos sulfuratus
CATGGGGTACTGAATGTTTTCCGGCCTTCTTATTCAGGCACGTTAAAGGAGTCTTTTGTCCAGCACCATGCAGACTGGGTGAAGCAGCACAGGTGCCAAAGCTTTCCTAAATTTCTTGCGAGGCAGAAGCATACTAAGTACACAGCTAAATGTCTGCCACAAATAAAGAAGTATCTGAAAGCTTGTTTTGTTGATTTTTTTTGTTGTTGTTGTTGTTTTCTAGCATTCTCCATGTCAAAGGAAGTTCTGCTTTAATCTTAGTGCTCTCACACTCTCACCTCACAATTACTGATACTCAGTTTCCTACCAGGAGGTTGCAGGCTGTGTTGATCAGAGGCTGTGACTTTGCAAGTTGTAGTAGCAACAAATTGGTCCTTAAAAACAGTCTTTCAGTTTCACATTTTTCTGGTTTGCTTTATTTTTTTCCCTTCCCCAGTAAATGAATGCATCAGGCTGAAACTAGTTGTTATGCACACAGATAGCTGAACCTGCACCTAACAACAGACTTGCTTCCACGAGTGACTTTCATTTAACCATGAAAGGCAAGTACCACTCCTGAGATCTTCATGTTTTCCCTTAGCATTCTGCCTGAACAGGCTCTGTTTGGGTGTACGTTAGTGACCTCTTCACCCACAAAGAGATAGAATAAGGATTTTTATCCTTCTTTCCACTGGAGAAACATTTCAGCACTTACCAGCAACTGGAAGTCATTTCCTCCAAGGTTTTCTTGGCTTTGTACACAAAAAAGTAAGACCTGATCATTGCTTCATTGTTACTCTTTTTTTCCTTCTCTAATAGGAGGCAATAACCTGTTTCCTTTTGTTACCCTCTTACTAAATTCTGAAGATTTTGTTTGTTTTTTTATAGCAAACAGTTGGAAGCTTTTCTTCTCTCTCCATACTTCTTCACATACAGTGGAGACTTCTGGTTTTATGATTCAGTGATATACTGACCAATACAATACTTGACGATTCTTTGAGTACATAATAATTTAGGATGGGAGGACAGCTCCTAGCTTCTTCCTTTTAATTTCCACTTGAAGTAGTCCCTTGGAAAAGACAAAAATGGATTGTTTGAGTGACCAGGAAAATGAAATGACTGACTTCCTTAGGGGTGAGGCATTCAAGGCTTTTGTTTGAAGAAATGTGATTCCAACGGAATTATTTCTTCTGTGCCAGAAATAGGTCAGCAGAACTAGAGAGACAATTGTTCCTCTGTACCCTGGGTACTGCTGAGGTTGCACCTTGAGTACTGGGTTCAATTTGGGGGCCATGTTGTGGGGCACTCCAAATTCCGTCTTTCTCCCACCCCCACCCCATATCTAGGTGGTTTGAATGGGGAAAGAAGGGATGAAAAACTGCTTCCCCCCACTGCCCTGGGCTTGAAGGGGGAACAGCAAAAGGTCCCTTTTCCACATGTGTACTGATGTGTGGAAGCCCGTGCTGGAGTCATGCTGGTGGTTGGCTGGGTTCTTCACTCCCAGGATAAATGGCAAGTGGACACTTTGTCTAGGAAAAGCATAAATAGTGCAGAGTTCCTGCTTTGAAAGCTCCTGTTTGGGCCATCCCCGCTTTTGGGTGGCTCCCACTTTTGCACGGCTCCTGTTTTTGCACCGTCCCTGCTTTTGGACAGTCCCACACTTCTTCACCATTCTGTGCAAGCCTGCAAGCTCAGCAAATTCTTAGGTCCCTCTGAGAGAGAACTGCCAACGGCACCCAGACCTGGCTTCTCTCAGAGCACACCTCAGCCTGACTCCCCGTTCGCTGCCCCGAGCTGGGGAAGACGCTAGCAGTTTGGCTTTTTTCCGTGCTGCTGAGGCAGTGCTGCTTCCACCATCATCCCACTCACAGAAGCAGTGTCTGAGACACTTTTGACTTTGGCAAGTCTTTCCACAAAGTTGGTAAAGGATCTAGAGAACATCTTCTGAGGAACACCTGAGGGAACTGAAAGATTGTCTAGCCAGGAGAAAAGGAGGCTCAGGGGAAGCTGCAGCAAGGTGGATGTCATCTCCCTAGTGTAAAAAAGCGATAGCACAAGAGGAAATGGCCTCAAGTTGTGCCAAGGGAGGTTTAGATTGGACATTAGAAACAATTTCTTCCCCAAAAGGGCTGTCAAGATCTGGAACAGGCTGCCTGGGAAGTGATGGAATTTCTGTCCCTGGAGAGATTTAGAAGACACGTACATGTGGTGATGAAGGATGCTGTTTAGTGGTGGACTTTATAATGGTGGATTATTGGGTGGATTCAATGATCTTAAAAGTATTTTCCAGTCTAAACAATTCTGTGATTCAATGGAATGAGATGATGGAAGAAGAAACTAAATTGTACATCTAAGCAATTTGCTTTCTTTGGAATTTTACTTTTGAAATGTTTTAAAACCAAGTAGCCAAAATAGGAATCTATCTATCTATCTATCTATCTATCTATCTATCTATCTATCTATCTATCTATCTAATATGAAATTCTGTTAAACAAAGGCCTTTTCCCAGAGATGTTGCTTCAGTTTTTCAAGGACCTGTTCAGAGTCCCCTGAGTCCTAATTACAACAGTCTTTGTAGAATTTAAAAATAACCCATGCACACGGTATAAACCCCTTTCTGTGGAAAGCCCTTATATGATTATGTTTCTGAGCATAGGAAGGAGTCAGATTTGTCCATCTGAAAAGGAAATGAGGTCAGAATTTTGGATAGCAGCTTTCTGGAATGCTGAAAACATCATATTCTTTATGACTTGGAATGTGAATGTCTGGCATTTAGAGTACTTTTACCTTTTTCTTCTTCTCTGTTGGAATGATTGCATGACAGTGTTACTGAAGAAAATGTGGGAGGGGAAATTATTCCTTGAGAAGTTGTGTAGTAGTGGAAAGTGAATAACCTGAGGCAAAACAAAAAAGAAATCGGAACAAGTTCAAGTTGGGGATTATTACTTTGAGAATTAACAGCCGAGAGCAAGGCAGCAGTAAGGTGAAAGCAGGCTAAATACTTGAGAGCTGCAGTCAGACTGTACAAAAGACTTGTAGGAACATGGCAGTTCTGGCACGTTAATCAGGTTTTTGCCGGTAGTGATGGAAAGTCTTGGATAGGGATGGTAAAGAAACTTCAACTTTATACTATGTATGCAAAAAAATGAAGCTGATTTAACAATTGGATTAAAATCTGATTCAGCTAAACTGGTGTGGATCCTTAATGGCAGTGCAGTTAAATACCTTAGCTTATCCTGACAAACGAATCTGAGTGTGTTTCGGTCCTGTGTAGGTGCATCTCTGTTTGCACAAGTTGACTAGTTTAAATTGTGGAGATAAATAGATACAATCCTGCTGGTAGAGCCTTGTTGTAAAGTCAAGAGGTCATTTAGCTTCAGCTCTAGAAAGTAACTTGGATGGTTTAGACTTCTAGTTTACATGATCATTAAACATGTTCATGTTTACATTCTAGGCTTCTCAGGAGTATGTTGCTGCAAGGTATTTCAGTTTGTCGCCTCTCTTCCTGGAGAAGATCTAGACCAACAGCTTAACTGTTGCTTGTTTGGGATGTGTAAAGACCTACCATTGGTCTGATAAAGTAGCAGTGGTGCTGGGCTGCATGCTACAGCATTTTCCAGCAACCAGCTGCAGCAGGACCACGTCTGTGGTGCTACTTCTGCTCCAGGCATAGAGTGTGATTGTGTGGTATGAGAAAGACTGGTACAACGTAGTACAGAGCATCCTAGTGCCTTTATATTGAAGTTCAGACCTTCACGTCTCAAGCTGTAGGAAGTTTGGAAAAGTAAGCTCCTTGGGATCTGGACTGAACAGTTCTAACCAGATGTAAGCTCATCAGCTGTGTACTGGAACTTCATGCTGTGAACACTAACACAAGCAACAGCATATATTTACATCTGCCACATCAGGAGCATGATGTGGTCAGTGAACCAAAGGGAAAAATTCTGTCTGCACAATCTGTGCCATAGGGACTGGCTTATGAATTTAAATAGTACCAATGACAAAAAGCAAAGAAATCAGGCAAGCAATCTAGCTTGTGACTGAGGAGTGATCCAGTGCTCTGTATTCATTTCAGTGTTTGAATCTAATCTTCGGTGCCTCCTTTTTAGATAGGGATTTCTTAAGTGTGACTATGCAGCTGCTATTTACTCTGTTTATACTCCTTCAGGACTCCTACCGAGCAAAGACAAATGGGTGCTTTGGAAATTGTTCTTACTTACTCTTCACGGATTTATCTCCTGCTATGATTGCAGATCTGATGTTCTATCTTTTTTGAACATCAGTTTTCCATGGGAGGAATAATGATTATATCAGATTTAATTCAGGATATTTTGGCATTACCGAGTACCTGCTGAAGCCATGCTAAGCTTTCTGTATGCAGTGGAAAGCCATCAAGCAGCTTTTTTAGAAGATGCTTGTATTCATTCTAATCCAAACAGCTGTAAGTGAACATCTTGAAACAAGACCATGTTTTTGTCTTTGATTCAGGAAGGAAGAGAAGGAAAGAACCAAGCTGTTTTCTTCAGGCTGCTTTTATGCTACAATCTGCCTTAAGTGATGTACCACATGTGCCTAGGAACAGACCAGAGCACTCTCCTTGTTTCCTTTCTCATTTCTTGTAACTCCAATTCCTGCCAGAAACCCTTGTTCTAGGGAAGAGTAAAACACTTCACCTCTTTCTTTTTTTGGATCAAGAGTCACTTTTATATGTCCTGAATTGATATTACGAGAGATGGCTCCAAGGTTCCCTTGTTGGCAAGACTTTACCAACTCCCATCTGTGCCTACTTGCAGGGCAGAGCTCTTGGCAACCAGCCCTACCAACTTTCTTCTAGTCTTAACAGCCAAACACAGGGAGAGAGATCACATTTTTCTTATCTCTTCATTGCTTTTTAGCTCATGTGGGGATTTCTCCTTTGCCATCATCACTGGGGAAAAAAAAAAGAGTTGATAATTCAGCCATGGTTAGTATTAGGTATAACTTATACCGTAATGTTCATTCCCTTTGCTTTTCACTCACCTCCTCTCCCCAGGGTAAGGAGAGTGACATTCACAGAAAAAGAAAAGTTAGGTCAAAACTACTCAATTTTCCAGGAGAGCTAAACTTGGCTGCACAGGTCCTGAAGGACTGGTGTCTGCTTTCTAGCAAACAAATGATATATTGATTTCCTATTAAAAGAAAGCACTGACAGGAACTTTCAAAACAAAAGCCTTCTTTCAGCAGAGCATTTAAATATGGGGCCGCTTAAATTGCGCAGCCTTAAGTGCTCTGCAGGAACAGCTCTTCACTACCTGGCTTTGAATCCCGGTGTCAGCCTTACCCCAGCCCTCACCTGGGCTTTGCCCTGCACATGAAGGAGCATGGGGGTCACACCGGTAACATCCATTTTGCATCCCTGAGCAGACTGCTGAGACTTTGAATTTCTGAAAAGTGTCAGAGTCCATTGAGGGTTTTCTTTCATTTCTCTCACTATTTGCTTTTCCCTTCTTTTATCCCAGTCACAGTGTGAACTTCAAGATTCATTTGAAGTCTTTCTCCATTTTGTGAGGATAGGGAGGAGGTCGAGCGAGTTAGGGTTTTTTAAAACTCTGGTTTATTTCCCCTTTTCACATATTAACTACTTACATATATCTCAAAGCTCATTTCCCCCAATTCTCAACCAAAAACTTTCCCAAATGAAGGCAAATAGGAGCAAAGGCATTTTAGTTTTAAATTAGTTTCTCCATAGCAGTAGCAGTGCTGTGCTTTCCCTGTGAGAAGATTATTTACATGTTGCTGTATGATTAGCCTATTTCTATCTTTCTTGTATTTCCTTTATGTCAGGAAGCTGTCACACTACTCTGCTCTGGTGGGACCCCACCTGCAGTGCTTTGTCCAGGTCTGGAGTCCTCAGCACAGGAAAGGACCTGCTAGAGCAGGTCTAAAAGAGGCCAGAAAAATGATCTTCTGTGAAGACAACAGTCTGAGAGATTGGAGCTGTCTGTCATGGAGAAGAGAAGGCTCAGGAAAGACCTTGTTGCAGCCTCTGAGTACTTAAGGGGGCCTATGAGAAATACGAGGACAGACTTTCTAGCAGGGCCTGTTGTGACAGGACAAGGGATGATGGTTTTAAGCTGAGGGAAGATTTAGACTAGACAAAACAAAGAAATTGTTTTACACTGAGTGAGGTGAGATACTCCCAGGTTGCCCAGAGATGCGACAGAAGCCTCATCTGTGGAAAAATTCCAGGTCAGGTTGATTGATAATCAACCTGATTTAGTTGCATATGTCCCTGCTCACTGCAGAAGGATTGGACTAGATGAGATTTAAATGTTCCTTCCAAACCATTATGCATTTCTATGATCTTTACACATGTGCAATACAGTGCTTACTGCTCATGTAATTGATGATAGCTTACTTGCTGAAGATCCTGGAACACAAAACAGGTGGTTTTAGCCCCCTTTAAATTTTTTAGGTTTTATTTTTTGTTTTCAGTGTGCTATAATAGTACTCTTTTTTTTTTCCCCCCTCAGGATTCATTCAGCTCACAGTACAATTTCCCAGGTGACTTTCCTCCCAGGTGATCCTAGCTCTGGATTTCTCCTTCTCCTGTCCATTCACTATGAGGGGCTGGTTTCTGGTTGGAGCTGTTCCTTCTTGCCCTGGGGTTAGGGAGTGACTTGTGATATTAGTGACTCACAGAGAAAAGTACAGGAAATGAGGAGAGAAAATATCAATCTTTTCCAATCATATTTGTCAAGAGCTGTATGAATAAGTGGGAGATGATAAACTTTCAGGTATTTCTAATTTGCAAAATACCTGTAGGACTTGCTACAAGCAGATTGATATTTTACTTAAGGTTCTCAGGAAGCTATAAAACACAGCAAAGTGATGGCAATCAGATTCCAGCAGTTTTTAAAATAGATGAAAGGATGCTTCAAAGTCTATTTGTTTAGTCAGTCTTGCTTTTCATCTTGGTTAATTGCTGAGAAGGATGAAGCAGCATTAGTATGCACAGCTCGTGAATGATAATCTTTAAAGGAATCTTTTTTTAAGCATAGGTGTTCACCTTAATCCTGCTTTCTCACAAGTGCTGCATGTGTGTTTACTGACATATTCAGAATTTATTGCCATAACAACAAGTAAAAAAAGCCTCAAAGTAAATGAAGAAGCTTGAAAATTGTTGTATTAACTGAGGGATCCTATTTTCAGACACCCATATCCTCCCCCCCCACACTTTTTTTTTAAGCCTATTATAATAAAATATATAACTCTGTCAATTGGGAATGCTGTGGGAGTTCATAGAATCATAGAATTGTTTTGGTTGGGAGACATCATCAAGTCCAACCTTTATCTAACTCTGCCAAGTCTGGTGCTAAACCATGTCCCTTAGCACTGCATTTTTGTCTTTTAAACACCTCCAGGGATAGGAAGTCAAGTACCTCCCTGGAGGGTCTATTCCAGTGTCTGACAACTCTCTCAGTGAAGAAGTTTCTAGTATTCAATCTAAATGTCACCCAGTGCAACTTGAGGCCATTTCTTCTCATCCTATTACCTGTTACTAGTCAGAAAAGACTGACTCCCACCATGTTGTAACCTCTTTCAGGGAGTTCTTGAAAGCAAGGTCTTCCTTGAGCCTTGTCTTTTTTCTGACTCAACAACCCCAGTTTCTTCAGCTCTTCACAAGATTTGTTCTCCAGACCCTTCACCAGCTTTGTTGCCTTCCTCTGGACCCAGTCCAGCACCTTGATGTGTTTCTTGGAGTTAGAGCCCAAAGATGAACCCAGTACTCAAGTGTGACCTTGCCAGTGCCCGGTACAGGGGAATGGACACTTTGGTTCTACTTGTCACAATATTCCTCAGGAAGGCCAGGATGCTGTTGGCTTTCTTGGCCACCTGAGCACATGCAGGCTCATTTTCAGCCAGCCGTTGACCAACACTCCCGTATCTTTGGCTGCTGGGAAATTTCCATCCACTCTTCCTCAAGCTTTGAGCATTTGTTGGATTATTGTGACCCACATGCAGGACTGAGCACTTGACCTTGTTGAATTTGTCACAGTTGGCCTTGGCCCATTGATCCATCCTGTCCAGGTCCCTCTGTAGAGCTTTCCTACGGATTTGACTCCATTCGTCAGTACCCAGCTTAGTGTAATGTGCAAACTTGCTGAAGACACCCTCAATCTCCTTGTCCAGATCATGGGTAAAGATGTTAACAAGAACTGTCTGAACCCTTGGGAATGCCACTTGTGCCTGGCCACCAACTGGATTTGACTCCATTAACCACCACTGTTTGGGCCCGGCCACTCAGCCAGTTTTTCACTCAGTGAAGCATCCATCTATCCAAGCCACGAGCAGTCAGTTTCTCCAGGAGGGTGCTCTAGGAGGCAGTGTCAAATGTTTATGTTCATAGTTCATTGGGAAACAGTTTTGTTCTTCAGTCATACAATTTTATACTACTTTATACTGTGCTACATTTACATCTTTAGTGTTACAGTTCAAACTCTGAGTTTCACATGTACCTAAGAGATCTTGATTCTGATCCTTGATGATAATCCTAGTCTTTACATTGAGAGTGTGATAAAAGCTTTCAGGCTGGAGCATCTTTTCTATTTCTTCTTGGGGGTGTGCTGGCAGAAATGACAGGAAATGGTTAATTTGTGTAAAAAAAAAAATTCTTAAGATCTGAGGCATCTAAAATTAAGCAGGCATTTTAAAGTTAATTTCTATAGTTTTTCTAGAAAGAGTTGACACATTCCCATGTTCAAAAGAAAAGTATTTTTATTTAAGTTATGCAGCATGACTATGGCAGAAAGTGCCTTGATAGTCTGGCAGAATGCAGGCTGACACCAGAGTTACCCACCTTTACCTAGTGAGCCACTTCCACTTAGGTGCTGCACCACAGGCAGATTGAGCAACATGAACGTGACAGAATGTTATAGAGAATCTCACTATGGTGGGGATTGGAAGGGACCCCTGAAGATCATCTAGTCCAACCCCACTGCTAAAGCAGAGTCACACAGAGCAGGCTGTCCAAGACTGCAATGTCCAGGCAGGTTTAGAATCTCTCCAGAAGAGACTCCACAACCTTTCTTAGCAGCTTTTTTTAGTGCTCTGGCACCCTCACAGAAAAGTTCTTCCTCATGTTCAGATGAAACTTCTTGGGTTCCAGTTTGTGCCTTCTGCCCCTTGTACTGTGTTGTTGGACCCACTGAGAAGAGCCTGTCCCCATCCTCTTGTCCCCTGCTCTTTGGATATTGATAAGTATCGAGAAGATCCCCTCTTAATGTTCTCCAAGCTAAGCGGTCCCAAGTCTAAATCACAGTATGTTAGTCAATAGCATGATGTTGACTGAGTCTAAATTGTTACAATCTTATTACTGATGTCTAAAATGAAAAATAACATTTGAACTCAGACACGGTCACCTTCAGAAGTGGAAATACCCTGTGGCAGGTAACTAGGTTATCATTGAGATATTTTTGGAGTCACTTGGTGTCAGATATACCAGGAAAAATTAAGTGTCAAATTTACAGTTGGGAATGTGTCAAAGTCGGTTTCTTAGAAGGTGTGTTTTGATGTGTGTTAGAATCTACCTAGCCCAGGTATACAGCTCAGAATGGACTTGTTAATGGCTGGTGTGTTCCAGGAGCAGTTTGGAAGCAGCCAGGGTGGCATTTTCCAAAGAGATTAAACAAAAAAAAAAGGAGGGGGACAATGAACTCAGTTGTTGTTACACGCACACAGAGACAATTTTCTCAACCCCGCTTCACCGAAAGCTGCCTGGAGCAGTGACATTCTGCACGTGCCAAGGGCATATCAGTTTGGCTGTGTTACAAATAACATCTAAACAGCAGAGAAATGAGGAGGGCAGGGCTGTGCTCTCTGGTAAGCTTGTGTTTTGTGGGGTGGTTTTTTTTTTTTTTGGTTTTTTTTTGTTTTTTTTTTGCTTTGAGTGCCTTCCAAATTTTTGTTATTAATGTAACCCTTGGTAGGTAGATTAGCAGGCATGTGGGATCCTCCTTCAACAAAGTCACAGTAGCTTTTCCCCCTTCTGTACCTAAAGAGTCGTATTATTGTTCCCAAATCATATCCTTTCATCTGGTACCCTCTCAAACATTCTTAAAAATGCCTCTTTCCACCTTCCTTTGTACAGTGTCTGCCTTCCTGGGTTTTCTACTGCATACAGAAGAGCTCAGTTTATAAAGATATAGAGCCCAGCAACTATAAAGGAGCGCTCTCTGTCAGTTTGTCATGCTTTAAAGGATTGTGGGCACCCTGAAGGGAAGATTAGTGGAAGGCTGTCCAACTTTCCAGGGCTCTGAATTATTTTTTTAGCAGCCATTTTCTTGCGTCAGCTTATAAAAGAAAGATAAAGGAAAGTCTGTTCATGGGGGAAGGTGATAAACGGGCAGGGGTGGTGACATTCCCTCTGTGTAAGACACGATTACAGGCCATGTGGAGCCAAATTTATCAATTCAAGAGCTAAGTATCTGTCCCAGCCACTTGAGACCTAAAGCATGAGCTTTGAGAATTTTGTTCTTAGTACTTGCACAGAACCTGAAACCAAGAATCTCAAATATTCAACAGGATCTTCCTTCTAAGTGCTGTTTGATCTACCTTTAATAAAATGAACTCTTCATCTTCTGTTGATGTCATGGGTGCTCTTTGGAGGCACATTACTTTGTACTGCAGCTGTGAATTGTTTCCTGTCTTGATAACCCAAACTAACATCTGGCCAGTTTTTTTTATTTCTATTTATTTCTCTCTCACGGGCTGAGAGAGTTGGGGCTCTTCAGTCTGGAGAAGAGAAGGCTTCGAGAAGACCTTATAGTAGCCTTCCAGTATCTGAAGGGGGCCTACAGGAAGGCTGGGGAGGGACTATTGACAAGGTCTTGTAATGACAGGACAAGGGGNTCATGACTCTGATCGTTCCTCTCTTGCCCCTCCAGTGATGCTTTGGCATATCAAGGTATAACGTTCCATCCTGAATAAGATAAGTAACTGTGAAATCTCTATATGCAGGGAACTGGGGTTGTTCAGCCTGGAGATAAAGAGGTTTAGGGGAGACCTCACTCTCTACAATTACCTGAAAAGAAGTTGTAGCAAAGTGAAGGTTGGCCTCTTCTCCCAAGAAACAAGTGATAGGACAAGAAAAAAATGGCCTCACATTGCACCTGGGCAGGTTGAGACAATTTTTTTAGGAACATTTTTTTTTCAGTGAAAGGATTGTCAAAGCTTGAAACAGGCTACCCAGACAAATGTTGGAATCACCATCCTTGAAGGGATTTAAAAGGTGTAGAAGTAGTAGATGTGGTGCTGAGGAATGTGGTTTAGTGATGACTTAGCAGTGCTAGGTTAACACTTGGACTTGATGGTCTGAAAAAATTCTTCCAACTAATATGATTTTATGGAAGGGCCAGGATTACCAGTTCCCATTTATGAAGAGCAGGCTCTACTGCTTGCTCCTTGAGCTTTAAAGGCAGGTTGGAGTGTTGCTGCCTGTGCTCATTGTAAATGTGAAAGCTGTAATTAGCAGCAGGCCCTGTCCCCAGAAGAAGTGACAGTCAGGTTTACTCACTAGTGACTTGATCTGGTGTCTCACGGATTAAGTGGCAGCAGCTTGTTATTGTTCCTCTGCATGAGACTCTCTGCCATCACTAGCATGTTTCTCTGACTAACTTGCAGCTTGTGATGGATGGGCCAGGAGGAGAGCGGAGGCTTCCAGATATTTCTGTCCGTGTGCTGCGTATCTCATTCATAGTAGACGTGACCCTTCTAGGGAGCACTGTCACACACCACACATATGGTCCACACATGTACTATGAAAGTGATGCTTTGGGATGTGTCAGATCACATGAATCATCTGTCTGGGCATAGTAAATCCTCTCTGCTGCTGGACAGGATCAGGTGTACTGTCTGTATGCTGTAGGAGTGCCTGAGCTTTCCAGCTTTGTGGAAGACCCTTGTGCAAGCCAGATGTCCAAAAGTCCCAACCAAACATCAAACTCTCAGGTTTTTTTTTTGGACCAAAATTTTCCCTTGGGAAAGCTGAGTCTCTTACAGAGAGAAAGTGAAGTATTGCTCATGGCTGTGCTGGGAAGGGGTGATCTTTAGTGTACCTGTTTTACAAATCTGAAGCGTAGATGACAAAGAGCAAAACTGCAAATTGTAGGAGTTTCATAGGAATTAAGAACTCTAAGAGAGTCAGTCCTATGAAAATATTGTAAAGCTGAATTGCAGGACATGACTACAACATTTTTTTTTTTGAGATCACTGCTGAAAAAATCACTGTCCCAGTAAAAATTCTCTGAGCTAACAGATTCTAACTTGTGCCCAGCCCACCTACTATGCATTCTGTTCAAACTGCTGAATTATTTTAGGCTTGTTACAGGGTCGGAGCCTAGCCCAATTTGCTACTCACTATTCTTGTAACAGGGTGGAAAGTCAGTGAGGCACGAACTTGGCTTAGGCCACCTGTGTCAGCAGGAGTCTCTTTTTTTTTTTTTTTTTTTTTCCCCACCCCTGCAACAGCCTGCCCAGGGCAATGGTGGAGTCACCATCCCTGAAGGGGTTTAAAAATGTGTTCCCAGTCCCTTCCCAGGATGAGGATGTAGTGCTTGTCCTTCCCTCCCTCACATGTTCACCACAGTCACACTCCCACTAAATAAACTGCTGTGATTCTCTGTCTGAGCTGGAAGAAATTCAGGCAAAATATACCACACTTGTATGTGTGATGCCTGGAAAAAGTGGAATAGTATTTGTGGCTGAAGAAAGTCAGGCCAGTAACTGAGCCACAGGCCCTGCATTCACCACCAGGCATAAACTTGATGAGTCTTTTATATGCTTCCAGCAGCTTCAGTATCATCTCAGGTCCATTTCTCAGTACAGCAGGATTTACTGTGGCTAGAAAATCCAGCCAAGCAACCTGTTTTGTGCTTTATCTATTCAGGCTTGTTACCTACAGGACATTATCTGATATTACTGTATGTAGCTGCCACCCGTGGGAGATGGTTCTTCTGGGAATGTATTTCTGGGTCACTAGATACTGCAGGGATACATGGGATTAGAGAGATAACCAGCTACACATCTACAGTATCATTTGTTCCCAGCCTCAGTGGGTGATAAATAGTTTCATGAAACAGAGCTCTAGTCCATATACCTACTAAACCATCTGTCCAGGGCTGCTCAAATGGAGTTGGTTAAGTAATTATCCCCTGGGGGCTGTTTATATTTTAGAGTATCTGCATGTTCTTTAGCTCCTTAACCTTTAGACAGGTCCACATGGCGATGCTGTGATTTATTGGCTTTGTGTGGTCTTGACCTTCTCCTGGCAGGTTTAACATTACCTTCCACAAGAATGTAGCTCATGCTGGAAAGGAATGACTATACAGGAATTTCTTTACTTCCCAAGTGCTGGGGTTTTATGTGACTTGTTGTAATCTCTGCTATTAAACTATTAAACTTGGGCCTAATAATTTGCTGAGGCTGGACAGAGTTTGTGCAACACTGTAATGTAAGAACTGTGGTTTGGGATAATACCATTCCAGATATGCTAACTTGTCTGCTTTGCTACCTTTACTCTGCATCATCTCTTCTACTGGCTTTTTTTCCTCATGTTTTGAAAAGCTGTAGAAATCAAGTTCCTAGCAAATACATTTTCTCCTTAAGAGCCTTAAGCCTCCCTATTTGAAACTGAGGGAAGAAATCTTACAGACTGGAATAAGAAAGAAAAAAGAGTTGAAAGAGTTGTTTTTGCGACCTTTTTTCTTTTTAAATCAATAGGACAGCTTCTGGTGGGAAAACGAAGCTGGACTTGCAGTATCTGCATGACCTACATTTATAAGAGAAAAAGTCACATGCTGCAGCTGCTTTAGGTGGATGTAAGGAAAAGGGACTGGTGACACTCTGGCTCCTGGTGGCCTCAGAAAAAAAGATACTGTAGCTTAGGAGAGACATGAAGGATCGGTTTGTTTCCCTGCTTCAGAAGTGCTGATCCCTTACAGCTCACAGCTCAAGCATATCCCGATGGAGCTGTCTCTAAACACTTGCCCCACTACTATTAGTGACGTTCCTGTTCTTTGAGTAATGTATTTCAGGACCTTCACTGAGTGCTTCAGCTTTTCACCAAGCAAGGCAAAGGAAGGTGGTGCAGTCAGTAAAACAACTTGACAGATCTTCCCTCTGTGTACTTGCAGAGAAGTTGGAACTGTTTCATGTCTATTTTAAATGAGCTCTATGATTTATTTCCTAGGCTCTTAACATGCTTTGTGGCTTCAACTTCTTAGTCACAATAAAGGTTTGATGGCCTTTAAATCTCTATCTTTGGGCTGCTTAGAAGAATTGAATCAGTCGGGACATCTGTAAAATAGCACTTTAATGGTCAATCCCTGATGCAAAACACTTTGTGTCTCTCAGTAAAGAATTAAATTTTAACCATTTAAAAAGATGTTTATAAAAAGAAAGGTCATGAAATGTGTGTCAGCTTGTCCTCTTGTGTTCAGGAGGAACTTTCTAGTTCTGGGCCTGTGCTGAAGGCGAATCTAACTGAGGCACTGGTCTGCAGTGGGTGTGCCCCAGGGCTGTGCACTTTTCTTTTAGGAGATATTTCTAACAGCGTTTGCCCTGTTTTTCTGCTTGTGAAATGAAGGATGGTGATATTCTAGCCTCTACTCTTGCCTTCTGTCCAGTAAGAGGCACAGCTCTTACGTTACCTGGTGGGGCCTGCTGTGGTTGCAGAAACTTCTTTAAGTTGTAGAACTTAAGCATTTGCAAACTGTATAGAAAGCTAAATCCACGATTCATGAACTGCTGTTCACATTCAGCCTTGTTCAGGGAAATGGAGGTGGTTCACAGAATGCCAGCATTGTGGGGGATGGAAGGGACCTTTGGAGATCATCCAGTCCTATCCCTCATTAAAAGAGGAGTCACAGTGCAGGTTGTCCAGGCTTGCTATGTTCAGGTAGGTTTGGAATCTCTCCAGAGATGGAGACTCTGCAGTCTGTCTGGACAGCCTGGCCTGGGGCTCCAGCACTGTCATAGGAAAGTAGTTTTTCCTCATATTCAGATGGAAGTTCCTGGGTTCCAGTTGGTGCCTGTTGCCCTTTGCCCTGTCGGGGGGCACCTCTGAAAAGAGTCTGGCCCCATTTCGCTTGCCATGTGCCCATTAGATATTGCTTTTTCAGTCTTCTCTTCTCTAGGCTAAACAGTCCCAGGTCTGTTTGCCTTTCATTGTCAGAGAGATGCTCCAGTCACCTCATCATCTTTGTAAACCTCCAAACTGGACTCTTTGTCTCTCTTGAACTGGGGAGCCTAGCACTGGACGCAGTACTCCAGGTGTGGGTAGCGGAAGGAGAACCTCTCTCAATCTGTTGGCCACCCTCTTCTTAATACACCCTGGGACACTGTTGGCTTTTTTGGCCACAGGGGAACTTCTGGTTTATGCTGGCTTATGGGGAACTTCTTGTCTACCAGCACTCTCAGGTAGTGATGCAGCAGTGGTAGTTCTGGTAGATCCTGGTTGCTGTTTTTGTGATTAGTACAGAATATCGACATTCTCTAGTAGGGTGTCTTCTTCTCTGCATTCTTTCCTTTGTTCTCAAGGGCAGTCTCTGTATGCTGGGGCAGAAAAGATAAAATTCTTGTTACTGTGTTGCACACAAACTTCAGAGGATTACAGTCTAAGAAGAAAGTGTATTTATTATGGCATCTTTTTCATCAGTAGATGTCAGAGGAATGCACAAAGAAGGTCAACACCATTATCTCCTTTGCAGATGGAGAAGCTGTCTCTGTAGTTATTGCAAACGAGGAAGCTGTCTCGCCATACAGACATTGCCTGGAACCTGCTCTGCAGCCCATAACTGAATTTGAACTTGCTTCAGGATTTATTCTTTTCTATTGCACCTTTGGAGCCCATTTAACCTTTTTAAGGGATTATTTCTCCCACAGTAAATATGAAATATTATTGCAGAGACTGCCACATCCTTTTTATTAATTACTTTTGATCTTTATTATTTGAAATGGAAGTGGTTTAATTAAGCTACTCAGATCTTCAAAATTGGCAGTATTTTCCTACAAGTGTCATAGTAGCTAGTGATCAGAAATGGTGTTGCAGTGAGGGCTGCGTACATCTGGCTTCTCTGAGTAATTTTCTCTATCTCAGCACAGAAATTTGCTTGGAAGAAACTTAGAGATTATTTTTTCCTGTTTATCTCAGCTCTAAATATCCAGCAGCCTCCTAGGAGAAGCTTTGTGGGGCAGCAAGATGATGGGAAATCCCACATCAAGCTACTCCTTGCCCATGAAGTCAGGCTGAAACATGAGGCTGATCTGTTCTAAGCAGCTGGAGCTTTTCCAATTCTAACTGGTGATTTTTACACATGACTGACTTAGAAAACTGATGGTTTGTGTGGGGTTGGCTTAAGAGAGACCACTTTATTCAGAGAGTAGGAGATGAGTCAGATTAAAAGTGCAATTTGATATAAATATGGGTGTCAAGGTTAACCACATTTAGCATTTAAAGGACAGGTTTGGGAAGGAAAAATTAACTTACCTGCTTCAGGGCTCAACCTAATCTTTGTTCCAAAGGTGGAACTCCCCTGAGTAGCTGCATGACCTCACTTTTGCCTGGTCCAGGCACATACACTTTCTCTGCTTCACAATCTGTCTTTGACTTTGTGAGAAGAAAACAGGAAATGAGAGAACCACTTTTTTTTGGACCCTTCCTGAAGCCATTTTCTTCTTTGTGCCTGTGCAGGTGTGTGTGGTATGAAGAAAAAGCTCACACTGATGTAAAATGCAGCCAGTTAGTCCCTCTAGTCTTGGCCCTTGTGCCTTGGTTCACCATCTCTGAAATGGTCTTTTTTTTTTTTTTTTTTTTTTTGTTGGCTATATTAAACATCCCAGTGGGTTCAGTGATCCATAGATTCATAGAAGGATTTGGGTTGGAAAGGACCTTGAAGATCATATAGTTCCAAACCCCCTGCCACTGGCAGGGACACCCTCCACTAGACCTCATCCAACCTGGCCTTGAACACCTCTAGGAAGGGGACATTCACAACCTGTCTGGGCCACCTGTTCCAGTATCTCATCACTCTCACTGTAAAGAATATCTTCCCAATATCTCCTCTCCTCAAGCTTCAATCCATTCCCTCTTGTCCAATCACTACAAGTGTTTCTAAAAAGTCCCTTTCCTGGCTTTTTGTAGGCCCTTTTCAGGTACTGGAAGGCTGCTGTAAGGTCTCTCCAGAGCCTTCTCTTCTCCAGGCTGAACAGTCCAACTCTCACAGCCCATCTCCATAGGAGAAGTGCTCCAGTCCTCTGATCACCTTCATGGCCCTCTTCTGGACCTTTTCTAGCAGTTCAATTCCTTCTTATGCTGGAGGCACCAGAACTGGATGCAACACTCCAGGTGGGGGTCTCATAAGAGTAGAGGGGCAGAATCACCTCCCTTGTCCTGTTGGTCACAATTCTTTTGATGCATCTCAGGACAGCCTTCTGGGCTGCAAGTGCACAATGCTAGCTCATGTTGAGTTTTTCATCAACTGGCACCCCTAAGTTCTTATTCTTGAAACTGCTCTGGTGCCACTCCTTGCACAGCCTATACTTGTGCTTAGGATTGTCCTGACCCAGGTGTAGGACCTTGCACTTGACCTTCTTGAACTTCATGAGGCCCACCTCTCAAGCCTATCCAAGTCCCTCTGGATGGCATCCCTTACCTCCAGTGTGTCACCTGCAAGCTTGTTGAGAGTACCTCAGTCCCATTGTTCATATCCCTGACAAAGATGTTAAACAGCACTGGTGTTACAGTATCACAGTATATAGCAAGGTTGGAACCAGACAACCTGACCTGGAATGTTTGCAGGGATGCCTCAGTGTAAAAAAATGAAAGTGCAGTTACATTTGTTATTTAGAATCATACAATGATAGACCAAATTGAGTTGGAAGGCTCCTTTAAAGGTTATCTAGTGCAATGCCTTACAGTAAGCAGGGGCATCTTCATCTGTTTCAGGTTGCTCAGAGCCCCAGACAACCTGACCTGGAATGTTTGCAGGGATGCAACTTCTGCCATCTCTATAGGCATCCTGGGTCAGTGTCTCACCACCCTCAGTGTAAAAAAAAAATTATTTCTTCTGTCTAGTCTGAATCCTCTTTTAGTTTAAAGCTATCACCCCTTGTCCTGTCACAACACACCCTGATAAAAGTCTGTCCCCATCTTTCTTATAGACCCCTTTAAGTACTGAAAGACCATGATAAGGTCTCCTAGGAGCCTTCACTTCTCCAGGCTGAACAACCCCAACTCTCTCAGCCTGTTCTCACAGCAGAGGATTTCCAGCCCTTGGATCATTTTTGTGGTCTCCTTGGGCCCTGCTCCAACAGGTTAATATCCTTCTTGTGCTGGGAAAGGCTGTATCTAGAGAAGATACGTGTCCCCTCCCTGGATTAAGGGGATGTCAAGGACTGATTCATTTAGGGGAGAACACAGAGGCAGATAGGATGGGGGAATAAATCCGGGCACTGACTCAGGGCTTCTGTGTTCTAGTAAGGGATTCAAATCATGAAAGACTTAAATTCATTGACTTTGAATTCCATCACAAATCTCAGCAAATTTTATGCTGTATTTCTCTCTTGCGCATTTAAGAGAAACAATTAGTTTGCAAGAGCAAGATTTCTTTCTGTTGTAAAGCTACTGAAGGAGCCTTCCCAGAGCTCATCCTTGGTGAAACGTCTCTGTTAGCACTGGTGCTGTTTATGTATCGTGTTCCTGTTGCCTGTCTGTCTGCTGCCCCTTCGCCCCAGAAATGACCCTGAGAGCAACTTTGATTTTAATAGTCAATGTGAAGCAGCCAAGGACAGTCAAGAGGAAAGTTGGTGAGGAAAATGCTGTATGCATGTAAGAGATCATTGCATCAAAAGGTTAGCGAGCATCTCCCACTCAGGAGCACAGGGAGGCTGCCAGATTGGATATTTCTGTCCTGGCATATCTGTAAAATCATAATGACTTTTATTTAACATTAATGTGGATGCCTTGAACATTTCTAGGGGACTTCCACTGTCAATTCAGCATTAAAGTGCCATTAAAGCAAAGTATTACTGTAAGAAACAGTGGCTGCCAAACATTTCTCAGAAGAGCACTGTGCTTTACAAGATGGCTAAGTGTCCACCCTTTTCCATTTCCATGTAAAAGTCAGAGATGAGTCTTTTTATTGATTAGACAAAACAATAGAGACGAGATGTGTGAGGATGGTCGGCAAGACTTTTTATGACAAGTGGCATCTCACTATATATTAATTTGCTGCTCATTGTGCTACAGTGGCCAAAATGACTCTGTTGGTATTCTGGAGAAGATAACGTGGAACTCCAGAGGAATATAGGACATTTCCTCTCTAAAGTTTTTCAGACGGAAATCATGGAATTGTAGAACAACTTGGGTTGGATGGGACCTTGAAAATTATCTAGTTCCAACCCCCCTGCTATGGACAGGGACACCTCTTACTGGACCAGCTTGCTCACAGCCTCATACAGCCTGGCTTTGAACACTTCCAGGTTTGGAGCCTCCACAACTTCTGGGCAACCTGTCCCAATGCTTCACCATCCTTGTAGGGGAAGAATTGCTTCCTATTGTCTAATGAAATGGTGACTCTTGGCTATAAAAGTATGTTGCAAATTCTAAGTGACCCGTGTTTGATATTTTTATGTAGCACTGACTATATCTTTATTCTAAACTCCCTTTTCAAAGGCAATATTTAGTTAGGTACAAGCGGCACCAAAACCTAGTGACTCTGGGCTTCTATGTCACTTATATGGCTTCAGAAAGTTTTATCTGAAAAGATCAAAATGACCAAAGAGGGTTCATGTTTCCATAGGAAACTTCTGTGTATTGCATTACAGACCCTTATCCTGCAAAAAGCCTTGTAATAAATTCTGAGATCATTTTACAGCCCTCCTCCACTACATGTAGATGATTTACAGCAGAAGTGGCCGACTGATAACGACAGGAAAAAGTAAGCAGTAACGTTAGTGAGATTGTCCAGTGGGCTGAATAAATAAATCCTGCTCTCTTTGTTTGCAGTCCTGATTTTGCAAGTTTTGGGGTCTCATGGGGCAAGGCTTTCCAGCCATTATCCCACCTCTTAGTCATTCTATGAAATATGGGACAAAGTCACGGGCTGACAATAAACAAGAAGAGGTATTTGGGTGGAAAAAAAATTTTTTTTTTTTTTTCAAATAGAGATAGGACATGACCAGATTCCTTAACTGGAAATTGGGAATTTGAGGGGAATTGCTGCCCAGAGACTTCTGAGTGGCCCAACTGATTTGTAGAAGTGAGACCTGCCCTGCCTCGCCCAGTTCACATTGTGAGTTTGAGCTCTCGATCTTACTCATCCTACTTTTTGACTAGCTGAGTAAACTGATCTTTCTCTTTTCTTTCAGGGAAAAGGTCTCTGTTAAGTCCAGTTGTAGGAAGGGAGCGTTTTGAAATGTTAGTTTTGACAAACAGGAAATCCCTTTCCTCTCTACCTGGAAGTGTCTGATGGGCTTGCTCTCTGCAGAGTTGATTTGTTGCAGGGACTGAAATGGGAGTATCAGACAAAAGAACCTCTCATGGCTCTGGAGACCTAATGTTTTCTGGCTTTCAAAGAGCACTAAATGGGGTTCCTCTCTCATGCTGCTCCAGCATTCCCAAGGAAGACTCACAATTGGATTATGTTCCTGGGTGTTATAAATCAGAGCTAATGACAGAGATAGGTTGATGGCTTGAAGTAAGTAGAAAAATAAATTGGGCAATGAGAAGGTCTAGGGCTGAGAAGATATACGCCCCCTCCCCCAAAGAAGAACGCAGACTTTCAGTTCCTAAAACATCCCTTAAAAAAACAGGGGAAAAGTCTTTTGGACATGATCTTTGCTCGAGTGATAGGCAAGTTGAAATCTGGGACAATGCAAAACCTGTGTGAAGCTTTTGAAGAAGGAAAATTTCTGTGTTTCCTGCAAAACACAGAGATATGTAACATGAAACACTAATTTTGAAAGGGCATTAGGCTTTTTTGGGGGAACATCAGAGGACATAAAAATCTTTGTCAATATCATATTAGAATGAAGCATTAAAAAAAAAAAAAAAAAAGAGAAAAGCTGATATTCAGTCTCAGAGGACTGGGCTGCCAGAGCTGAATATCTCTATTTGGCCTTGATAATTGTTCTTTTATCCTTTGTGCCATGTTGGTATGTTTTCACCCACAGCCTGCTGCCTGTGTCCCCGTCCTCTCAACTCTCAGCTCCCTGGGCTCAGTTCTCAGCTTTGTTCTCCTTTATGACTCAATCATGGACTGTGAAATCTCTGCTGGGGCAGTGATTCATCACCTGAATGCACTTGCTTTCAAATAAAGTAAAATAAAGTGATAGAGAGATGATAAAAAATACTTTTCAAAATAAATCCAGAGGTATTTTCAGTCTAGCTATCCTTCCCTCTTGATTTTTCTTTATTTTTTTTTTTAAGTTTAAAGCTGTATAACAATCTTTAAATAAGAAAGAATATGTAAAATGCCTTTTACTGATTATACAGCATGCAAAATAATGCTCCCAGATGTAAGTAAAAACATTTAATTCCAAGTGGTTGTTGGCACTAGCCTGTTTTGCTGTTCAATGTCACACTGTTTCTGATCTCATTTATACTGACATGCATTATAGCAACTTCTATGAAGAGAATTGAGTTATTTTGAGGTGCAGTTGCCAGAGGTAAGATGAGAGTTGGGATGCTGACACAACCCTGAGTGATTTGCCTTGTCTGCAGTGCAAGGCGTGCTCACTTGTCTGGATGCCTTTAGAAGAGCCTTCTCTTTTGTTAGTGCTGGTGAGTGAGAGGCTGCTGATGACTTTATTGGAAGAAACATCGTAACTCTGGTAATGAATAAAGATGGCAGAAGACAGATCACTGGCTACGGAGCAATTTACTTTTAGTAAATGTTGATCCCTGATGAATTAGAACTGTTTGGATGTGAAGGTAGAAAACAATTGATAATAGCCCTTCATTTGATAGCCCCTCACTCCAAGAAGGATATTGAGGTGTTGGAGTGGGTCCAGAGAAGGGTGACTAAACTGGTAAAGAGTTTGGAGAGCAGACCTTATGAGGAGCTGCTGAGGTAACTGGGATTGTTTAGTCTGAAGAAAAGGAGGCTGAGGGGAGGCTGAAGTTGACTCTAAAACTCCCTGAAAGGAGGTTGTGGTGAGGTGGGTGTTGGTCTCTTCTCCATAGTAACAAGTTACAGGACAAGAGGAAATAGCCTCAAGGTGTGCTGGAGAGGTTTGAATTGGATGGATATCAGAAGAAACTTCTTCACTGTAAGGGTTATTGAATAGTGGAACAAGCTCCCCAGGGAGGTGTTTCAAAGATGCAAAGAGGTTGTGCTGAGGAATGTGGTTTAGCACCAGACTTGGTAGTGTTTGATGATGGTTGTACTTGATCTTAAAGGCCTTTTACAACTGCAGTGATCAGAAGCAGAATGGACAGAGTCCTCCTTGGACACTGGCTGTTGAAGATGATGTTTTATCCTAATGATCCCTCATATGATGTTCATGGAATTGAATCCCTTGTTGTTCAGTTTAGGGTTGATTTCCCTGTCCATTCCAAACCTCAGGTTCCACCTCTTGTTCCTTCCCAGCGTAACACATGAGATTACTTTAGCAGTGATCTTGGTCTGCACCCCAACCCTTGGTACTAACTCTAAACACCAGTGTTATCACTGCCAGAGCAGCCCCTCTACGTGAGAACGTGCTGGGAACTTCAGAAATTGCCATCACTGGAAGGAGACTGAGCTGAGAAGTCAAATCTTGAACATATTTAGTTCTGTTCTAGCTCCAACCAGGACAACTTACAGAGATCTAACAGTATTCTGTAGATGTTTTTTATTTTAGATGAGAGCTCTATGTCTTCAAAAAGTATTTTGCTAGACTTGTGAAATAGGTTCTCTTCCCAGTTGTCCTCCAGTTCTAGGTTGGATCTCAGTAAGTCCATTATCCCTCTATTTACTTGTCTGTAAAATGAGGAATGGTGATTTTTCTTTCTATTCAATAATTGAGTCCTAGGATTGAAAAGCCTTTGAGTAGTTTTCTAACTTGGATTTTTAAACAAGGTTTTCCTTAACCCCAAACAACCACCTCCATGAAGAATAAGTTTCTCTTTTACTGTTTTATGACTCTCCAAAATGGTGTCACAAATATTTTTCTTTTCAAATAATTTGATTTGCGTATACTTTGAAGTTCACAAAATATTATTGGAAACAGGGTGATTTTCTGTTGGTGTGGTGATAGTGTGATGGCAAACTGTGCTTGCTTCTCCAAAACCTGGCACTGGCAGACAACCTGAAACTTCTGAGGGGTGTGTCCCAATGAAGCTCCTACTGAAGTCAAGGAGAGCTAGGGCCATGAACTAATGACTGAGAAACTGCTTGAAGTTCACATGAACTGCCACTTATGCAAGCTTTTTATCCAGCATGGAGCATTTCTTCCTGTCCCCCCTTTCTCTCCTGCACAGCCATAGGAATTACCAGAGCTTAGAGCTGCAGCAGCAGCGTGGGAGCATGGCCACCCTCTGTCACATGGCCTGGGGCAGGACCATGGTCCCTGTTTTCCTGCTATTATTAATACTGTCACTGTTGTAATTTTATTCTAATCAACCTAACATCAAAGCTGAGCTGGACTGGGACTTGAGCAACCTGGTCTAGTGGGAGGAATTCCTCCCCATGGCAGGGGGATTTGAACTATATGATCTTTAAAGTCTCTTCCAGTGCAAACCATTCAATCATCCTATGATCTACATAAAATGAAACTAACTGCAACCACCTGATGGCAGTGATGGAGCCACTAACCAGCCATCACTGTGGCACAAGTAGCCCATTTATGACTGACAGCATTTGTCTGATGGCCCTAAAAAGCCCAGAGCTGTCAATATTGTCTTGTGTTCTTTCCAGGTAGCAGTGCTTTAGGAATTAATCTGCCAGGAATTAGAAGGTGGGAATGCAATGAAAATATTGATTATACATATGTATTTATGCACTGCCCAAATCGAAAAGCAGCTGCGAGGGAACCTGGAGCTAACGGCTTTGCTTGTTTACAAGACTGCAGGGTTGTTGGCATGATTGATCACCTTCACCATAACCTTTCTGTGTTCCAGAGGACTTACCCTATATCTGGAGAAATGACTGTTCCCTGAGGGAGGTCGGAGCTCATAATGCAAATGTCAAATAATTTTTATATTAGAAACTAAATATAAGGCCTGAATGATCTTTATTAGTCACTACTTTAATGAATTTGCTGTCCTTTGAACCCAAACAATTTCAGCTTTAAGCACAACACCCCAAAACCATATTTCACAATCTCTGAGAATTTTCTCTCCTAGATCTGATAGACTTAGATGTTGGATTTAGTTCTTATTTAATCTTTATCAGATTCAAAAGCTTTCTTTTTAAAAAACACAAACAGGAGAAAGGGATCTTTAAAGTAATTATTTTTAGTTTTATTTTTGAGCTATTTATTGACTTGCAAACACACAATGGGTTTATTATTCTCCTGCTGGAAAATCACCAGGGAGAGAATGAACTATGAATGATATAGATTATATATCACACTGTATAATTAAGACAGCGGTGTACTGGAAAATATTTTACAGACTACTTTATATAATAGGAAGTTCACAGCAGTCTAACAGAGACCACCTAACATGTCTTTTAATATGAATTCTGCTTGAGATTTAAATTAAGCTTTGAACACTGGTGCTTTAGAGTCCTGGTGATGATGACACCTGCCTGCACAGCCCAATTTTGAAAATCGATTATCATTTGGAATTAACCTGCTAGAAACATACAGCAGAGATTTGATGTGCTTTGCTCTGTTTCCTTAGCTCTCTGAAAAGATCTTCTGGGCATTGCCTTGGACTTTTGTCTCTGCTGCTTTCCTGTAACTTGTGATGACCAGTTTATAATGTATTTTGACACTTATTGTTCTGTTCTGCCATGTCAAGTGTTAGAGCTGGGCTGGCCACCAGATGAATGACAGATGCTTTCTGTGGACCCCTCTCCCCTCCTGAAGAGGAAGAGAAAGGCAATAAGGGAGAGAGACCGATAGATGGGGAAAGAAAACTAACCCAACTTGGATGGAAATAATACCAATAAAACAAAACAGATACAAATAAATGCAAATTCAACCCCCTTAGCACTTAGAAATTGTGTGGAAACCTGTTTCCACTGAAATCATTAGGAATGTAACTACTGTCTTGATTGGGACTAGAATCATCACCTCCATGTGATGTTTTATTCTAGTGTTTCTATAGAGTGCATGTAAATGTGCCTTCCATGACTTTCTCTGGAGCTTCTGATCTTTGGCCCTTGCCACACGTTTTTTTTTTCTCTTTTAAGCTTTATCAAAGGAATGTTTTTTTGGTTGCAAGTATCTTGTGATTCCACTGAATGGATCAATTCTGGTTTGTCCTAACCCTGTGCAAGCTACTGTTCCCTCAAATCTTTTTGAGTGTTAAAGAGAGCTTTGCACAGAACTATAGTCCAGGAAGGGCACCCACAAGAGAGATGTTGTTTGTTTTCACTCTTCTGCATTTTATGACCACAGTTGATGGCAGTATTCTGCTCATTTTAGAAGAAAAATGCATGATGGAAAGAATTTTGTTTTTAATAAAAAAGGGTTAAAGAAACCCTTGTGGCCAGATTTCCTGATTCTCAATGCTCATGAAGCCTCTTTGACTGCTTTAAAGCTGTATAGACACACTAATGCATCTTGTATTTGTCGTAACACTGAGATCTCTGGACTTGTTGGCTCCAAGGGGCTAATAAATGTCTTTATATTTGCTTTAATTGTTAGGAAAGGGGAAAATGACCCTAACAGATTGAGAATTGAGTTCTGGCTTGGTACAGCTGGCTCCAGAAAGACTTCCGAATAGATACTTGGTGTTTCTTTACTGTCCCCTCAAGCACGGGCTGTTGCTGCCCTCTCCTCCTAGACTGCATAGGATCAGGTTGCTCAGGTGATAAGGGAGAGAAACAGCACAGTTGTATGGAAAGACTCTTCCTGCATATCCTGTGGTGGGTGCTGCAGGATTGGAAGTGATGGAAATTTCTTCTGGGTGTCCTGGTGGGTACCCAGGCTAGGTCTGTGAAGCTGATAATCATCTTCATCCCCACTTACTCCTCAGAACAAAGGTTTTCAGGCCACATGTTAAAAATACATGCAGCACTCACATGCTGCCTCAATTGACTGATCTGCTTGAGTAGTGACTGCTGAAGGGATTTGAAGTGCTTGTGACAGTTGAGAAATCATAGGATTACAGAATGGTTTGGATTGGGAGGAACCCCTCTGCCTTGGCTGGGGCCCAGGATGCTCAAGGCACCATCTAACCCAGCTTTGAAGACTTTGAAGGCTTGTAGCCTACACAACTTCTCTGGGCAGCCTGTCTCAGTGCCTCGCCACCCTCATGGGGAAGAATTCCCTCCTATCGTTTAATTTAAATCTGTCTTCTTCCAGTTTGAAGCCATTACCCCTCGTCCTGTCACTGCATGCCTTGGTAAAAATCCTGACATTCACCGTTACTCAACAGCCTGAGGGGTGGTGGTGCCGCCATTTCTGACAGGGATTTTCTAGTTAAACTTTCACTGTCCAGCCTGTTAATAATATCAGAAAGCTCAGGATGTGATGCATGAAGTCAATTAAATGTAACATGTCTTTGAGAAACACTCAGAGATTAAATTCTCTTAAATAACGTCAATGTGTTGGTTGTGCTATTTATAAAAACTAATGAGAACTTGAAAAGACAAGGATTAAAAAGAATTATTTGTCTGTTGGCAATTCCCAAGGCTAATTTGCTTCATGAGATGGAAATGTATATACCCAGGAAAGCTTTAATACACATCTATATTGATCAAGTTATTAACAAATCAGACCATTAAATTCTCTGGCATGGAGAGCTGATGCGCCAAGGTGTCTTGAATCTTTTCAAACCCCTCTTGCAAGACTGCTGCTAGCACTGTCAGTAGTAAAATGGTAGGATCCTTTCTGAGATTGTAGGACCTGATATGACCCTGCTGTGTGCACCATTAGGTTGTTTCTCTGGTGGCTTCTTGCTGCATGGTTTAGTAACCCCTCTGTGAAGGCAGGTAGCATCCCTGACAGAAATGGTAGTCTTCTCTGGTTGCTCGACACGGGGATGATGAAGTCTCACAAGTGGAGACCTGTGATTGCTTTGGGAGGCCAGAAAAGAAGGAGCAAGACTTTGAAGGCACAACACGTGTGGTCCTCTGCTGCAGGCTGAAATCGCTTACAGCTTTTGTCACATAATAAATGTGCAGCTGTGTGTGCTTAACTGGCAGGGTGACACTTAGAAAGGGACAAGGATCTTGTGAATAGAACTAAATGCTACTTACTGGTTACATATCATCCTGGTTAGCTGCATAAAAACTCCTGAGACAAGGGAAATATCATATTCAAGTGGCAGAGAGAGGAAGAAAAAGACCAACGTGGTTTAAGAATTGAATGAAAGTGAAGGAAGATGAATTGGAGATTATAATTAGAAAGCAAAGGAGCAGGCAGGTTTTCCAGCCTCAGTGGGAAAAGATGATTGACCTGAGCAGCAGGAGAAAGGAGGAGGAAATATTGCTGACAGCTAAAATGCAATAGCTATTACTTGAGAGACTGACCTCTAAAGGAGAGGGGGGAGGGATTTAAAGATCCCAGCTGGTGAAACCTACGGTGTTCAGGCTGGAGGTAGCATGCCAGAGGAACAACATTTGAGAGCAAGAGTATATAGAACAACATTGTCAAGGTTATGAGGTACGTATTGTGCCAACAGATATTTGTAATGCGTGTACTTCATTCCTTCTGTTCATCAGAGGCTGTCAAAACACACTTTGCTGTGTTGGGCAAAGATGGGGAAGATGCAGGGTGAGAATAGTAAGGCAGAGGACAGTAAACAGGGTTGTATCTGCTATCTAGGGCCTCCTTCTCCTCCCATGCTTACTAACCCCATTCTTTTCTGGGCAGGTAAGTGCATGAGGAGGGTTTTTTCCAGGAAAACCTTCTTGTGGTCACCAGATATTTCACTCCTCCAAAATAGCTTTTGGTGATAAATAATACAGTGTTTTGTCTTGAAAAGATAAAGTAATGGCTCAGGCCAAGATAGATGGAAATCATTCTGTAAAATCACGCTAAACAATGCTTCTTTCCTGAGGCCTGAAGCACCCCTAGGAGTCCTCAGGGCTTTTTGTGACATCCCTTTCAGCAGTGTGAAATGGTGTGAGCTTTCTGGAGAACAGGACAGAGTAGTGTCACTCTCACACTGGTTTTGCCCTGCTGGAAGAGATTGAAGGTTGAGCCGAGCCGGCTGGCTGTGAGCTGGCTTGCCTGGCCATGGCCTTAGGCAGACACCACCGATTCCAGACTGGGGCTTGTCTGCCTCTGCCTTGCTGCCCTGCCCTCTCTGTGGGTTGCTTCTGCTCGTTACAGCTCATTTCCAGATGTTCTGCTTGTTTCAAATTTATTTTAATCCTTTGTCCCTTCCTTCCCTAATCAAGATTGCTCTTACCCAATATCTCTTGCAAACGGAAATGTGCATTTAGGTGTCTAATAAGGCACTTTTAAAACAAATCCTGAGTAACAGTTTTGAGTATTGCTAATGATTGCCACCTTCTCTGGAAAATTCACCTTCTGAAAGACAATGTGAATAAGTGTATGTAAAATAATGTGAATGTAAAATAAATACTAGAGGTTTTTTGTTTTGTTTTGTTTTTCCAAATTTAATTTCTGGTAATTAGTTCTCAGTCACTGACATTTAGGTGATAGTCTCATAGACTTTTT
The DNA here is from genome assembly GCA_013399055.1 of Ramphastos sulfuratus. NCBI lineage: Eukaryota > Metazoa > Chordata > Aves > Piciformes > Ramphastidae > Ramphastos > Ramphastos sulfuratus. Next base: position 293,180 of record WBNM01002920.1, read on the forward strand.
TTAAAAGTGTGATCAAACCACTTGCATCTACCAGGTGAATATGGAATCAAAATTTACCTCAAATGTGTTCATCTAGGTGACAGTCAGATCATGCAATCATAGAATTGTTTCAGTTGCAGAAGACCTTTAAGACCATCAAGTACAACCATTACCTAACACTACCAAGTCTGGTGTTAAACCATGTGCCTCAGCACCGTATCTCTGCTTCTTTTAAATGTCTCCAGGGATGGTGATTCTACCACCTCCTTGGGCAGCCTATTTCAGCATTTGATAACCCTCTCAGTGAAGATTTGCTTCTAATATCCAATCTAAACCTATTTTAGTGCAATTTGAGGCCATTTCCTCTTGTCTTACTGCTTGTTACTAAGGAGAAGAGACCAACCCCCACCTCACTACAGCCTCCTTTCAGGTAGTTGTAGAGAGTGAGAAGGTCTTCCCTGAGCCTCCTTTTGGCAGAGTAAACAATTCCCATTCTCTCAGATGCTCCTCACGAGACTTATTCTTTGGATCCTTTGCCAACTTTCTTGCCCTTCTCTGAACCCACTACACCTTTCTTGTAGTCAGGACTCCAAAGGTGAATATAACACCCAAGTAGTGACCTCACAAGTGCTGAATATAGGAGGACAATCACTTCCTTGATCCTTCTTGTCATGGTTTTCTTGATACAGGCCAAGATACTCTTGGCCTTCTTGGCCAGCTGGGCAAGATCACATAGTCATTCCAGAGCAGACCACATGGGCTACATTCTAGATCACAATCTACATGTTTGCTTCCTCAGGCCATGGCATTTAGAGACCTAATGATCCAAGAAACTCTACTAGCTGCCTATTAGATGCCACTCAAGTTGCTAGTGAGTCCTGGCATGTCACCTTCCCAAGATAACTCTGCATGTTTTTGATATCATAAAATCTGTTGCTCTATTCTTTCTATGCCTGTCTTCTGTGCCTTGACTTGTCCAGCATCTCATGGCCCAGAATCTTGAGATTTAGTTCTCTTTTTGCTAAGGCAAAATAATTCCCTTGATTCCCATCCAGGATTAATTTTTATGTGGCTGTGACCGGTGTTGACTGCTTTTAATTTAAGCTGGAAATAAAGTGTTTATTAAGGAGCATGGGAGCTCCAGCCTCTGTGAGGGCCATCCTAGAGGTGTATGTTTAAAGGCTGCTGTGCCGGAATTGCAATATTGCAGCTCAAAAGATTAAATTATCCAAAAGCTAAGCAACAAAAATGTAACACCTGAAAATGACAACGGCTGTTTTTCCCACACTGTAGTAAGAAGTATTTGTGAGTAGTGGGATGTAACACTGAAATCCTCCCAGCCCTCTTATCTGTCTGCTGAAATCATCCAGCTCAGTCCCCGTGGCATTCCCCATGGCTCCATCTCAGCAAAGTAGCTCAGCGTGTCCTGAATTTCAAGTGTGGCTCCAAAAGGGCTGCTCGTATGCTTAGCGTTACACAACGCCTGTGATTATCTTGTTAGGAAATGGAGAGAAATATTCATCTCACATGACTGCAGGATCAAATGTATTTCTTCACGTGCAACCCGTGTGTAACCAGCACTACACCAAAGTGCTAACCCATCTCACTGAGACATTCCTATTTTGTGCTGATCTGTTAAGATGCAAAATAGGATTTTTTTTTTTTCCCTCTGACAAAAATATTGGAGTTCTGAAGTGAAACCATGAAGTGAGCAGTTATTATTTCGTCTTTGTCAAGGACCTGTTCTCTATTTGTCATTAACATTTGTCAGCTGGGAAATTATGTGCAGTATTTTCTTCTGTCTCTCCCATTTTCTAGCCAGCCATAATTATGCTGGCTGATTCCCGTGTAGACTTGTTTTCAGCTGCATTGCTTACATGCCTTCTTAATAGACTGTAATTTTTGGGAAGTAAGTTATGTCAGATTAACTACTTCCGATAAGATGCGGTATTATCCTTGGGTTTTCTTTTTCTCCCAGCTGGCTGCACAGAATATGTCACTGCTGACTTGCTTTCTCCTGCCTCCCTCTAGCTAAATGGCAATATGCCACTGCAGCAAAACTTCTGTTTGAGGATTCATTGACTTTTTTGTTGGCTAGTAATGAGGCTTTGAGGTAGCTCACTGCTCCTGATTAGTGACAGAGCACACAAAGAAAGAAATAGTGCAAACCAGTCATTAACTCACAGTGAAAGCCTCAGCATTTAAGCTCATAAAGATGAGGAAAGACTCAAATACTTTCCATTTGGATCCACTCATTTGAGGTTTTTTTTGGTGCCTGCCTCAGTTTGTGGAAATAACTGTTTGAAGTGTTGATTGTCCTCCCATTCTGGCAGAGCTTCCATTACCTTTGAGTTCCCATTACCATTGCTCTGGTTTGTACTGCAGGCTTTGTCATCGGCGACATTGTGGAGGGTTCAGGGTTCCTGAAGCTGGAGTTGGGCTTTGCCACTCGGCCGATGGATCTGGATGGTATGAAACATGTCTGATGCTTGGACTGAGGAGGCTAGTGCTCACCCACTGCAAATGATGAATCCCAGCTGCAGCACCATTGGCAGAACGGTAACTGCAGCCATTACCCTATGTCTTCCTGATGTGGGGTGTGCGAGGGCATCAGCACAAGGCTTGTACCTTTGGAAGAGTTCAGTGCTTGTTCTGTGTGCGGCGGTTCCTCCTATCCAGGTTGTTGAGTGTCCTAGGGACCTCCAAGTGTGCTTGCAGCCATCTAAAGCAGCAAAACTGTGGACCCAGGAAAGAAATTTCCAGCTGTCACCCTTCCTTTGCTTTATTGCTTGAAGACAAAAGGAAAGGTTGCATGGTTCTCAGTTTCCCAGTGCTTTGTGCAAGAACTTCAGCTTAGAAGAACTATGAGTAACAGCCTTATAACCAAGTTCCTTCATCTCAGAGATTCATATAGTGACAGGACAAGGGATAATGGCTTCAAAATGAAAGCTAGATTTGGATTAGACATTAGGAGGGAATTATTCCCCATAATGGTGGTGATGCACTGGATCGGTTTGCTCAGAGAAGTTGTGGAGGCTCCGAGTCTGGAAGTGTTCAAAGCCAGGATGTATATGGCCTTGAGCAAGCTGGTCTAGTAGGAGGTGTCCCTGTCCACTGCAGGGGGCTTGGAACTAGGTGATCTTGAGTAACCTGTACTAGTGGGAGGTGTCCCTGCCTATGGCAGGGGGTTGGAACTAGATGATCCTTGAGGTCCCTTCCAACCTTACCATTCTATCTTTAAGGTCCCTTTCAAGCTAAATCATTCCATGATTCTATAATGCTGTGATTCCAGTTTGTGTCACGGTGTTAAATAGCTTTATTGGGTTAGCTGTTTTAATGCAGTACATTGAATTCTATTTCTGGGCACTCATATGAAAGAGGATTAGCTGCTAGAGAATGTTTATTTGTCTTGCAGTTTCTTTTAAAAAGTGAATACAATAGGAAAATAACAGGGAGGGCACACTGCAAGTAATAGTCTGGTTTCTGCCTAGGTTTCATGCCAGGATGGATGTCATTTGTCAAGGGTGAAGATGAGAGAATGAATCCTATAAGTCATCTTAAATGTGATTTGCCACCTGCCTGATTGTTCAGAAGTGTATGCATGCTTAATTAATCTAATTAGTCAATGCATATATAAGAAGCAAATTTACAGGCTCTCTGTCATCTTAAATAAAGCATTTTTGTTTTCCTAGGATAAATAATTCATTACAGAGCTGAGCACTAGGCTGTAATCCTGGAAAGATGCCTTCTTGTACATTAACAGACCCAGAGTTATGATATTTCTTCCTCTTTCCCTTTGGCGTCTCTTTAGAGAGGGATTTCATTGAAGGAAAGGGAAAAATCTGCACTGGAGGAACATAAATTCCCTTCCAAGAGAAGCTGAGAGCCCACAAGCTTCAATAGTATGGACATTTTCATGTGTGAGCTGGTGACTGCTTTGGCGTGAATGCAGACTACAATGTGTGCATGGTTATTTCTGAAAGTGAAATAACTAACATACTGCAAAGAGTTCATACAGCTTGGGGGTTTCTGCTTCAGGGGTTGGTCCACCACTTAGGACAGTGTCATAAACACACCAAGTGACAGCAATGCTTCATATATGTACTAGAGCAATGCAGTACAGTTGAACTGTAAACATCCCATTAGCTGCCTGAAAGCACTGTGGGAAAGTACATCAGACTCAACGGAGGTCCTGAAGAGTGTGACCAGCAGGGAAAAGGAGGTTCTCCTTCCCTTCTGCTCTGCCCTGGTGAAGCTGCATCTGAAGTACTGAGTCCAGTTCTGCAGTTCAAGAGACAAGAAACTACTGGAGATCCATTGGAAGGCTATGGGGATGATGAGGGGACTGGGGCATCTCTCTGATAAGGAAAGATTGAGAGACCTGAGGTTGTTTAGAACAGCTGCTAGGGCTGGAAAAGACTGAGAGGGGATCTTCTCGATGCTTATCAATATCTAAAGGGCCTAGTGGTGGCCAGTCACAGGGCAAGGGGGAACAGACACAAACTGCAACCCTGGAGGTTCCATCTGAATATGAGGAAAACCTGTCCTGTGAGGGTGTTGGAGCACTGGAGCAGGCTGCCCAGAGAGGTCGTGGAGTCTCCATCTCTGGAGAGATTCCAAACCCACCTGGACATTGCAATGCTGGGCAAACTGCTGTAGATGACCCTGCTTTAGCAGGGTAACTGGACTAGGTGACCTTCCAACCTCTGCTATGCTGGGATTCTGAAAGTAAAAGATAGAGTAGAAATTGCATTTTTAAAGTAACACTTATTTATTGGCATGTACCAGCTTACCCAGCAGCAAGGCCCAAATCTTCAGACTTTCATAGAAGCAGGATGTCCATCATCATGTGCCACTGCCATTAGCAGATGTGTGGCTAATTCTATCAGCTATAACTATTCTCTTGTACAGATTTCTTTAGGGACCTGGTGTGACAGTGAACCCCCTCCCTGGGGTTTTGCTGTTATCTGGTATTGGTGGAATTTTGGTGTGACAATGAGAGTAGAATTTGCAAGCTGATGTATTTTAAAACAGTTTGTGCTTCTATCCAGCTTGGAATAAATTCAGTATTTTCATTTTATGTTTAATACATAACAAATAAGTTAAATACGTGTTCTTTAATGATAACTGCTAACGAAGGCATGTAATGACAATTAATTCCTTTGCTGCTAGGTGTATCCCTGCTCCCCGTCCTCCAGATTCCCAGTAAGTTTCCTTGAACCTGATTGTCCATTGAAATATATGGCTTGAGGTTGCCAGGGCCAGTGAAATTATTGGTTGTCATCACTGACTGGAGCTGGGGGAGGGTCAAGGCTGTTGCCTAGATGGATTTGTACTGCTGTAGTACTTATCTCTGTGTTCTACGGTTCTCTTCTCAACTCCATGGCAGGTTTGACCACCAAAGCAGCATCTGTGGTGAGAGGATATTTAAATACATCTATTTTGCTCAGGTTGCACACACAGATTAGTGCAGAGTTCCTGCAAAGCAGATTGGTACGGAACGGCGTAATTGCCGCATTAGAAGCGTGACGGTTCCTGTGACTGGCTAGAAATGAAGAACACTCCCCTCCGAGGTGGTGTGGCCCTGTCCTAGTGATCCCACTTAGCTTAGCAAGCTTTTAAATGGAAGATGATGAGAAAGGCAGCTTCTTCCAGGAGCTTGGCTCACATGCACTGGGGTCATCCCAGTGGACATGCTTGTTTGTCTCATTAGTGTTGCTGATTGAAGGATGCTCATGTGTCCTCACCTGCCTGTTTGAGCTCTCTTGTGACATCTTGACCTCTCCATAGTGATTTTGGCCTGTGATGAAGCACTTTGTTTGCCAAGATCCTTGCAGGTGTGGTGCTGAAATTATGGTAGTGTTTTATCAGATACCCTTGGTGTCTGCACAATTTTCATTACTGCTGGATCTGCATGGCTAGTGATCTTTGAACAATAGAATCACGGAAGGAAGGGACCTTTAAAGGTCATTTATTCCAACCCCCTGCAGTAAACGTCTTCAACTAGTGCAAGTTGCTCAGAGCCCCAGACAACCTGACCTGGAATGTTTCCAGGGATGTGGCATCTACCACAGAATCCCAGAATGTTAGGGGTTGGAAGAGACCTCCAGAGATCGAGTCCAACCCCCCTGCCAAAGCAGAATCACCTAGGGGAGGCTGCACAGGAATGCATCCAGGAGGGTTTTGAAAGTCTCTAGAGGAGGAGACTCCACAACCTCTCTGGGCAGCCTGTTCCAATGCTCCATCACCCTGACCATAAAGAAGTGTCTCCTTGTGTTGAGGTGGAACCTTCTGTGTTCCAGCTTGTACCCAGTGTTCCTTGTAATTTCTGGGTAGCCTGGGCCAGTGTCTCACCACCTTCAGTGTAAGAAATTTCTTCCTTGTATCTAGTTTAAATCTCCCCTCTTTAAGTTTAAAACCATCACCCCGTGTCCTGTCACAAAAGGCTGTGATAAAAAGTCTGTCTCCATCTCTCTTCTTAGCCCCTTTAAGTACTAAAAAGCCATAATAAAGTCTCCTTGGAGCCCTCTCTTCTCCAGGCTGAACAATTCAGCTCTCTCAGCCTGTCTTCCCAGCAGAGGGGTTCCAGACCTTGGATCATTTTTGTGGCATTCTCTGGATCCACTCCAACAGGTCTGTCTTTCTTGTGCTAAGGACTCCAGAGCTGAGCACAGCACTGCAGATGTGGTCTCACCAGAGCAGTGCAGAACCACTTCCAAATACACGTGTGCCACAAAAACACTCAGAGAGAGGGGTAGAATTATCCTTTCTGTTTGGAAACAAGCAGAGAGATTGGATCTCAAACTCACTGGGATGGGAGCCACTGACTGCTAGGCAGTGGACGCTAGTGATGGCTCCAAGCCAGATGCTTGGAAGTAAAGGGCAGGGTCTGCGTACTTGAAGACTGATTCCATGGGGTCAAAGTGAATGCTAACCTCATATAAATACAGAGATGAGGGCAAGGGTGCATCGGGCTCTCGAGTGGCAGGATATACAAGTGCTTTTCTCAGTGCTACCAGGAGGTGCCTCTCTCTCCTTGGGATTTATGGCCCATGAAGGAAACTGCCTTAGCCTTTTCTTGCAGAAATTGCTCGGGCTCATTCCTTGTTTCTCTCCAGAAGAGTCATGTTGGTGATATGGACCTTTTGCACAGCTGCCTTATGGCCAGGAAGCTGGAATGAGGAAGATAAATGTTTCTCTTTCTGGTAGCGAAAGTCAGAACCTCACATTTCACTTTCGGTGTATGTTTTCCTGGGCCATCTCAGGGCAACGGATCTGTGTCTGTGGATGGCTCTGTGCTGTGCCTCACAATCCTGTTTACCACAACTATCCTCATAGCTGATGAAATCCGTCACTTTGCATATTCTGGTTTCCTTCGGGGGGGAATCCAGGGGCAAATGAAATGAGAGAGCAAGGGGGACATTTCAGCAGGTCTCTTGGTGTGGGTTGTGGAGAGCCAGGAGCCTGGGAAGTGCTGCACTCACTCTCTGCAACTTTGTCCTGAGCACCGTAAACTGAAGTGTTCAGAGCGTGTTGTAAAGCACAGGGGTAGGCAGAGGGTGCCCTAGTGATTTGAGATTTTCCTTTGGCAGAGGGCCCCTTGGTCCCTGCTCCTAGGACTTTCCACGTATTTTCTTCAAAGTGGTTTAATACCAGATATGTGCAGTGAGTAGAACGTGTCTGAAACCCTCTCTCTTGCTCTGACAGTAAGATCCGTTTTACCTTTACTGCTCAGCCAATTCTTCAGACCTAGAGAGGGAATTCCCAGGCTGGGTGATTTATAATGTTCTAACTACTCCGATACTTAACAATAGTGTAAATTTTAGAATATACTTGCTGGATCTGGGATTTGGCAGTACTTGATCCTGATTCTTTAGAGGAAATGAGAGCAACAATTGGGCTGGGTGAGGGTAGGTGGGAGCAACTTGAACTGGTGCTGCTGACAAGGGTGGGATGTTAAGATCTAGACTTTTGCTCCATTTGATTCCTTGCTTCTTGTTTCTCCACCTGGGTCTCTTAATTGGACCCAGAAGAACACTGACATCCCAAGGCATTGCATTCCTTGGTTTATTGCTTTATTTTCTGGCTTATTGTCTTTGCCGTGATATTTTAGACCCAGATTTGGGCTTTATTTGGCATTGTCACTTTCTGTAAATGAGATCTCTCTTTTACTATTTCTGTATCCCCAGTGCTTAGTGCTTCCTGTGTGTCAGATCCCATTCACTACATTTAACCTATCATAAATGCAAATAATGATAATTAGATGGTGGGTAACACGATTACAGATGCAGTTCGGTGCATATTTCCCTGATTGGGCCAAATCAGGAAGCTCTGCAATGCATGCTGGCAGCTTTGTGAGTAGAAGTGCTTATTACTTATCTCAGATTGTAATGCGCTATCAATTAATTGCTCACAAATCTCTGGTGTCAGTCCATGTGGGTTGTGAGGAGCAGTAAATCATTAACTTTCAGTGGCACAGAGTCTGAATTACAATGCCAGCCCTGCAAGGTAGGGAATTTGCAAGTTTAATTTGGCAGAAAGAATCCCTTTGTCTACCAGCATCCTGTCTACCCACACACCAGCTTCTTGAGATCCTCTTCTCTCTTGCCTGCATTCCTCTGATGTGTTTCAGCCCCTTCACATGTTGCTTTGGGCAGTGGCTGCCTCCTCTGTTGTGACACATGCCCACTGAACTCCTGGGGAGCTAGTACCTGGAGGAGGAACCCTGGCAGCCATGTGTCATTCCTCAGCCCCTTCTGAATAGCAACAGATGCTGAAATCAAACAATGCTCTCCCAGACAACAAGCTGGTGTGTGATCAGCAAACAGGGCACTGCAACAGAGGCCAAACCAAAGAAACAACCACCACAATAAAATAAGATGGGAGAGTAAAAAATGACTGCGGTTTGGCAGACAGCTAAAGTGTAGGGCAGAGATCGTGCTGCCACAAACATGGGAATACATCTGATTCTCAGGGTACTGATAAACTCCAGTCTGTCTTGAGAAGTCAGTAGCTGTGATTAACATGCCTAAGAACTGTCTTAAAGCATTAGCATTCTGTAGTTTTGGATCTGATATTAATTGTGGTAAGAATGCCAAGGGTTGATGTATGTTTTATGAGAATTGGAGAAAGGAATAAGAAACTTTTCTTTTCCAAAACCTGAAAAGAATTCTGTCATAGAAGTGGAGGGGAAAAATAACAGATCTCAGGAGCATAATCTTCTTGCATTCACTATGAAGTTGGTTTTTTTCCCCAATGATTTTATGCTTTGAAAGCATTGGAAATTAAATCATTAGCTTTTTGTTTGAAGCATCAGTGGTATTTTTGACGATGGGAGCCTTGCCTGCTTTTATTATGGGATACCCAGTATGCATCAGCGATCTTCTTGCTAAAACACAAATGAAAACAAGGCTCTGTCATTTCAGCTTAAAGAAGAAGACCCAGATGATATCACCTAACTGTTTTGCTTTGTCTCCACAAAGGAATCTTGCTATCTGTGCCTGTTTTAAGTTATTTGTCTGGGCTGACAATGTTCCAGTGTTGTAGTAAAGGCATTAATGTTAGAATCATGAAAAAGGCCTTCAAGGTCGTTGAGTCCAGGCATTAACCTAACACTGTCAGGTCACCACTAAACCGTGTCTCTCAGCACACCTACACAGTTTTTGGAACACTTTGAGGAATGACAATACCACCACTTCCTCAGACAGACTGTTCCAGGGCATAATCACTCTTTCAGTGAAGAGGATTTTCATGATACCAGATCTAAACTTCCCCTGTTACAACTTGAGACCATTTTTCCTCTTGTCCTATCACTTGTTACCTGGAAGAAGAAACTGACCCCGATCTCACTCCAACCTCCTTTCAGGGAGTTGTAAGAGAGTGAGAAGATCTCTGCTGAACCTTGTTTTCTCCAGAGGAAATGATACCAGTTTCTTCAGCTGTTTGTCCAAAGACTTGTGCTCTAGACTCTTCACTATCTTTGGATGTGCTCCAGCACCTCAATATCCTTCTTGTTCTGAGGGGCCAAAAACTGAACCCAGTGTTCAAGGTGTGGGCTAACCAGTGCTGTGTACAGGGGGAAAATCACTGTCCTAGTCCTGCTGGCAGTGATCCAAGCCAGGATGCTGTTGGCCTGTCTTGGCTCATATTCAACCAACTGTTGACTGGCACCCACAGGTCCTTTTCTACCCAGGACAGCAGTAACTTAGTGAATTGATGAGCACTTTTGGTATACTTTTTGGGCTGTGATTTATGCAGCTCATGGGGAGCATTGGGCAACCTGCATTTAGAAGCAGCCTATTGGGCACACGTGTTTGTTGGCCCTTTTCCTGTCTCTGGGCACCACTGAAAAGAGTCTGGCCCCATGCTCTTGTCTCCAACACTTTAGATATTAGTAAACATTAAGAAGATTCCCTCAAAGTCCTCCGTTTTCCAGGCTAAACAGCTGCAGGTCTCTCAGCCTTTCCTCCTCAGAGAGATGCTCCAGTTCCCTTAGCATCTTTGTAGCCTCTGATGGACTCTGTCCAGTAGTTCTATTTCCCTTGAACTGGGGAGCCCAGAACTGGATGCAATACTCCAGATGTGGCCTCACTAGGGCAGAGGGGAAGGAGAGTCTCCCTTAACCTGCTGGCCACACTCTTCTTAATGCATCTTAGGGTATTGTTGGTCTTCTTGGCCACAAGAGCATATTTCTGGTTCCTGTGGTTTTTGTTGCATTTTCATCATGCTTTTCCTTGCAATCAAAAAGAAAAAAAAATTTAGTTTGAAGGAAAGCCCTTAGAAGAGAAGTCAAAAGCAGCAGGTCTTTAGCTGCAGAATCACTGCCTGTATCTCTGCTATTTAAAGCTCCCCAAGCCCTCTGTGTGCTGAGGACACTCCAGCCTGACCTTCTGCTTGAGGAGACTCCTATGCTCACTGCTCTGTGTTTACCTTTGTAAGCTTGGCTGTGGAATAATTAATTTTGCTGAGGTTTTCTGGCCAAACTATCTGTTTATGCCCTGTGGCATTGGAGTGTTAACATGAAGACACTGTTGCAAATGACATACTGTGAGTTGAGGGCGTCAGAGCAGGTTTTACTTTGAATTTCTGGGGAAATAAGATGGGAATATCCAAGAGCTGTACAACTCTTCAGAAGCATTTTGTTGATATAGGAAGACATGTACTGAGCCTCCTAATGAAATGCTGTATTGGAGTTTATCACCTTCAGAGGAGGAGGAGGAGCAGGGCTAAACCTTCAAATGCCTTTTCAATTTCTGTGTGCAGGTATTTTCAATGTTATCTGATCTATGAATAGAAAAAAAAAAAGAGTCTAATCAGGAGAAGGACTGCTTAGCATATATGAAAGCTGATGTGTCTTTCAGGCATGCCAGTCAGAAAGGAGTGCTTAAAGAGCAGCAGTGAGTGTTCCAGAACGTGTGCATGTAAGGAGTATTTTTGTGTGTAACTGCAAGACCATTGTCAGTACTCACAGGGGAGAGTGCATTTGACAGAGGAATCTTTATCCTTTTCTACCTTCCTTTGTAATCTCATTTCATTTCATCAAATCACAGAATCTCAGCATGGCGAGGGTTAGAAGGGATATTTGGAGATCATCTAATCCAACCATCCTGCTAAAGCAGGGGGGACCCAGAGGAGCTTGCTCAGGATTGTATCCAGCCAGGGTTTTGAACCTCTCCAGAGAAGGATACTCCACAATCTCTCTGGGTAGCTTCACAGGAAGTTTTTCTTCATGTTCAGATGGAACCCCCTACATTCCGGTTTGTGCCTGTCACCTCTTGTCCTGATGCTGGGCACCACTGAGAAGAGTCTGGGCCCATCCTCTTGCCTTCTGCCCTTAGGAAGATTCCCTCAGAATGTTCTCTTCTCCAGGCTAAACAGCCCCAGATCTCACAGCCTTTCTTTATCAAAGAGATGCTCTTGTCTTGTCATCACTTTTTTACCCACTGCTGACAGAGTAATTCTGTCTCATGTTTAGATATTTCCTGAGACAGTGGTGTGTTTGGTTAGGTAAATTATGTGGGCCAGGTCAGAGTCAGTCTCATCATCCAAACATGCCACCACCAGCAGTGAAAGTCAGGAGGAGCAGTGATGGCCTTCCCTACCTCTGACCATGGGGCTCAGGCTCCTGCTCTGCTGGGATGATCAAACTGCGATGAAGTGCTCTGCACATGGGTTATCATTCAGGTCCTACAGCTTGGGAAGCCCTGCTGTATGCTGCAAAGGCTTTTGTCTTGTCTTTGGCCCTCTTGAAGCTGAGTGTAGGGCAAAGCTGTTGTGAACCTCTCAGATGAAGAATGCTGGATCAAATGCTTTGCTGAAAGAAAGGTGGGACCACTCAGAGAGAGTCTAAACCCAAATCAAATAGGAGAGTCTTCTGTTATAATGTAACTCTAGTCACTCTGGTGCTATTAACTGCAATAAAAATGTTTTATTTATTCTATCTGCAATATTTCCAGTTCATGATGCATCCTCAGAACTCTGATAGGTTCATTTGTTTCTCCTTTGAGCAATGAAAAATGAAGGAAAGGCTGGAATCTAATGTTGTTGTCTGGGAGTTATTTGTGCCTTGTGTTCAGTATTGCAGATGATAATGACTCCTCTTTGGTTCTAGTCTTTCATCTGATGCTGAGCTTTGTTGTCATTTTCTGAATGAAAGAAGGGGAAGGAAGGAGTGCTGCCATGTCAGGCTCAAAGTGGTCATGAGATAATAATTTTTATGCTAAGCAAGCATTGGAGAATAAACATATGTGTTTAAAATCAGGTGCATAGGAACCTTTATTTTAATTCCATCTGCCCCATTGTAAAAGCTAGACTTCTTGCTTGGTCACAACTAGTTTAAACAGCCAACTGCTGGGGACTAAACCACAGAACTAAAAGCAGCTTGCAAAACTGCTAGCTGAATTCTCACCCAGCAGAGAGAAAAAACCAGAAACAACAACCAACAAACCCCAAACTAAATTTGTTAGATAAATTATTCATTGTGAATCATTCAGTCAATTCTCATAATAAATGGTTTCCTACCCTTGCTTCTATTGACTAATTACTGTTTAATGTTTTTACTGCCTTTTGTATTTGATGGAGTTTAATTTTGCTGGGATGAGATAGCTGGAAAGCCCAACTGAGGGAAGGAAAGCTTTCAGTCTGTGCTGATGCAGCTCCCACTGAGAGCCAGAAGTTTAGTCATGGGTTCTGCTCCATCCATTCACAGCTAAATTCAGCTCAGTAAAGACAAGAATTGTGTCCTGAGTAGTGCAGCCTCTCCTTTGGCTTCTTGCTGTGGAGAAGGTCATGCTGCTATGCATTAGCTGCTGCTATTTTCTGTTCTTTTTGATTGGCCAGCTGCACTGGATTGCTAAAGCAGCTCAGAACTGCTTCCTTTTTGCTTCTCTTTCAAAGCTCTGTAGTGCAGAGCCTCTGCTTTCATGGGACTCTTGGCTCGCTCTCTTCTGCTTCCAGGCTAGGTCAGGGCTTGTCCCAGGGACTACAGAAATACTTTGGTGAAAAGAAGGGCTCAGGGGAGGTCTTGCTCTCTGCAACTCCCTGAAAGGAAGTTGCAGAAAGAGAGGGGTTGGTCTGTTTCCCCTAGTAAGGAGTGATAGGATGAGAGGAAAGGCCTTCAGGTTGCATCAGGGGAAGACTGGATATTAGCAAAAACTTCTTCACTGAAAGGGTTCTCAAACACTGGAGTAGGCTTCCCAGGGAGGTGGTTGACTCCCTGTCCCTGGAGGTGTTGAAAAGACACAGAGATGTGGTGCTAAGGGATGTGGTTTAGCACCAGACTTGGTAGTTAGATAATGGGTGGATAATAACTCGATGACCCTAAAGGTCTTTTCCAGCAATTGGTTCTATGATTCTATGAAACAGACTGGTTTGAAGAGGGAGATGATGGAGTGTGGCCAGAACAGCCTCTTACACACTTCCTAACACCCGGCTCCTGTAACTGCTGTGTTTGCTGGGTAAAACTTGCAATCTTGGAGGCTAACAGCATCAGTTTTCTCAGTGCAGACAGGGATTATCAGATCAAGGTTAGTTTACAGTTACGAGAATACACATTTGAATTTATCTGCTAGTTGTTTTATCAAAAGAATTTCAACTCTATTGATTTTTCAGTATCCAAACTGTCCTCAGGATTCACATACTTGGGTAGCATCAAGATGCCCTTGTCAGAATCCTTCTCTGTGCAGCCACAAATCAGAGCTGTGTCCTGTCCCTGAGGCTATGGTAAAGTATTTCTCAAGTACACAAGTGTTAGTGGCCCTTAAGGAGAGATTCAATCCTGAATGGATGCCTGCACTCTGTAGTTGATAATATGAACTAGAAAATCTCAAAGGAAACTCCTCAGGTGTGAACTGAGTCTGACACTCAAACAGCTGAAGGTGATGCTGCAGCAAAGTTCTAGCTATGTCCCTCAGGATGCCATAAGGAGGATGGGTTGAAGAGGAGGTACTATGACAATTGCTTTCAGTGTTTTATTTGTAAAAATACTGTGCAGATGGATCTATTCAAATGAAGACATGGTGTGGCTAAGAACTGTCCAGTAACGAATATTAAAAAGCATTCCTGTTGCTCTCTAAATGCTGCTAATGCTGCTTTGCACCACACAAAGCTCTGACTGATATTGCTAAAGGAATATTGAGTTTGAAGAACTTGAAGGAATGTGAAACTGGAAGTGCAGCTTGAACAAATGTTATCAAGTGCTCTTCTCACAGAGGTGCCTTTGACTTCTGCTGCACACAGTATCTGAACGACCTGAGGAAAAGCCTGGAGATTATTTACTATCTAGGTTGCAGAGTTCTGTTTGAGTTTCCAGAGACCTGTGCCAAAATAAGAAAGATGCAAAGTAAAAGAGTAACAGAGATTTTCTAACTGAAGAGAAGAAGCCATTGTAGCTTGTTACAAGCCAGCTCTAGCCCTGCTGTCAGGAATTTGATTAGCTTCTTTGGTAATTTAGCATGTTTTGATGATAATGTTTTTAGTCCTTTCATGCCAACCTTATGATTTGATGTCGAAATCTTCATTTCTGAAGTGTGGTGTTTCCTTTCTCCTTCTCCCTCTCTCTTTCTGCTTCTTCATAAATGATGTAATATGATGCAAGTTAAACTTTTAAATACCATTTTTATAAATTTTATGGCCTGTGGACAAGTACTGAAGCTGACTTTGCCTTCTGCGAGTGCTTGAGGATAAGCTCTGAGGGGGTAACCAGCTCCTGCTTCTATGGGTAGTAAAACTAGTTTGAGTAACTGTGTCCCCCACATAGTGACTGTGATGGTTTGGGAGTTCCCTGCTCCCCCACACTTTGTAAAATGACCCAGACTAGACTCAGCCAGCTGGAAGTTAAGAACTGAAACTCTATTTACAGCTTAGCACAATATACAAGTAGATATACACAAAATATACAGGAATATTTACAGAAATATACATGTTAAAGGTAATACAGAAACACAACTCCCCTCCCAGAAATCAGAGACCCCAGGAGGGGCTCCCAACCACCCTTCCACCTTCTCCCCACCCCTTTACCTTGCCCTTCACCTTACGTGCAAGGTGAGTTTGGAGGATTGGCCAGGGGGGTTAGAAGCAAAATGGTTAGTTAGGTTACTCAGCAGAGAGGAGAAGGCAAGAAGCTAGACAGCTTGAGAGTGTCTGAGCCCAAGTGTCTTGTCTATGTTTTGTGTTCTTAGTCTTAAACATCTCAGCAAGCCTATGAGTGAAGTAGACATCACCATTATTTTCTTTTCGCAGCCTGTAATATAATTTTCTCCATTAGAATATTCCAATTAGCCTCAAACCAGCACAGTGATAAGACCTGACAACACTGGACTGTGCTCCCATCTGAACTGGTGACTCCATGCTATGGGAACAGAGCTGAGAGTCTCTCTGTCCTTGGTATTTTTGGCCTAAGGAGCTCTTTGGAAGACCTGGGCGAGAAGAGACATGAATTCTTCATTGTTAGTGGGGCCTCATTCCAGGCATATTTTTTTGTCATTCCTCTGTGACTGAAAAAGCCAAATCCCATCAGTGGGACTGATTTGCTTCATTTTTTAGATTCATTTTACTAGATCTGTTTCCTGGGTACTGCTTAGCATCAGAATACAGCAAGATCAACTGTTTCCAGGTTTTCGTGGGAGTGAGGGTAAAATGAAGCCATTACTCACTATTTAGTCCAAGGGGGCACCGGGAAGCTCATTGAGTAGAGCCCTTTCCAACCGTTAACAACAAGGTATTAGGAAGTAGTCATGTAGTTAACTTTGAAGAATGGAGAGTTGAGGCAAATTCCAAGAGAAGAGCTACTGGTTAATTATAATAATAAGCAGAACACGATTGCAAATAGTGCACCAAATCAGAACTGTTTTAAAAGCATACTCTTGGTATGTCTATAAATCATGAAAAGAGAGGAAGGCAGTTCAAACCTCGTGAGTATTTTGCTAACATCTCTTTACTGTCTTCCCCTTCTTGTCTCAGGCTCTATTTGCAGTGATTCATGAAAAAAGCCCTGAAGAGCTGACATTTGGGCTTTGGTCCTTGACACTGAAGTAAAATACTTTAAAGTGTAGTTTGGGAGCCTTAGACTCCTTCCTTCCACTCACTCTCTCAAACACTTTTAAAATAAAAAAAGCACTAGCGGATGTTGGTTTTCAGTTTTCCTTTCTTCCCACTTAATCTGTCCTCTGGGGTGCTTGTGGAAAGCGAATAATTTCAAGGCAGCGTTGCCAGCCCACTTGTAGGTTGTAAACCCGAGGGGTTCAGGACTGTGGCAAACACTGCCACTTTGTTTGCTCAGCTATTTGAGGGAAGCCAGCGACCACAAGGGCAGTGTGAACAGCTGTGTTACTGTGAGGAAAAAGTGGGAGCGAAGAGTTAACGTGTGGGAGCGCACAATAAAATTGCTAGGGCTTTTCTTCTGCAGCCTAGGAAAATAATGCAGGGAGCACTGAGCGCCCATGGAGGGTTTCGTTTTCACAGATACCTCCATAGAATCATAGTCATAGGACAGGTTGGGTTGGAAGGGACCTTAAAGTTCATCTAGTAGGAGATGTCCATGCCCATGACAGATGGCAACCAGACCAGGCTGCTCAAGCCCTCATCCAACCTGGCTTTTAACATTTCCAGGTATGGAGCCCTCACAGTTTGTCTGGGCAACCTGTTCCAGTGCCTCGCCACCCTCATGGGGATCAATTTCTTCCTAATGCCAAATCTAAATCTAGTTTCTTCCAGTTTGAAGCCGTTTCCCCTAGTCCTGTCACTGCATGCCTTTGTAACAAGTCCCTCTCCAGCTATGCTGTAGTCTCCCTTCAAATACTGCAAGGCTGCTCTAAGGTCTCCCTGGAACCTTCTCTTCAGACTGAACAACCCCAACTCTGTCAACTCGTTTTTGTAGGAGAGATGCTCCAGCCCTCTAACAATGTTTGATCTAATAGTTTTTTATGCCCTCCACATTCTATAATTTCCTTCTGAAACAACTGTGAGAGTGGCTGAAAATAATTCAAAGTCTGTGCTTCATGTACAGGGAGGAAAGGCCTTTGAATACATGAACAAAGCTGATGACCCTGCTTCCACTGCCTCTACCATGGAGTGGTACGAGTGGCAAAGCCAGAAGCTCGCAGGCTCTTATTCAACCTTTATGTACTTCACTGCCAGATCTAACAACTTGCACTACATGTAAAGTCAGAGCAAACAGAAAGCTGTGTTTGGTAATGTACTCATAGACACAGACCAGTCTTACTGGAGAAGTAATGAGTAAAATCACAGAATCATTGAGGCCAGACCTTTCAGATCTTCAAGTCCAATTGTTAACCCAGAACATGTCCCTCAGCACCACATCTACACATCTTTTAAATTTCTCCATGAATGGTGACTCCTCCACTTCCCTGAGCCTCAATAACCCTTTTGAGGAAGAAATTGTTCCTAACGTCCAACCTAAATGTCCCCTGACACCATCTGAGGCTGTATTCTCTTGTCCTGTTGCTTTCTACTTGGGAGAACAGCCCAACACCCGCTTTGCTTCAACCTCTTTTCAGGTAGTTGTAGAATAATAATGGACTGGACCCTGATCTTAGTGACACTGATGTAAATATTGACTGAATAATATGTGTTTACCAATTAGCATATTTTCTTATTTCACCATAAAGTAGCATGATATGTTGTAAGTGTCAATGCTAACAAAGTCCTTTTTCAGACCATTTTCATCTGTAACCACCAAGTTTCAACATGTGCACACTTCAAACCCACTTGGGAAGCTGCAGCTCAGCAGGAGCTCAGGGGAATAGCCCTTGATCCTAAGAGCATTAAACAAGGAACACACAACGGGTAATTAGGTGGCAGCAGCTCAAGTTTATATTAAACATCCTGCAGCTGTATCAACCAAATTCTCTTGTCAGAGCTGCCTGCTGTAGCTGTCGAAGCTATTCACAGTACAACTCTTTACTGAAGGCAACCATAGCCCTTGGGGAAATAAGCGGTCCACAATGCTGAGGTGCTTCCAGCTCTTTCTTGTGCAGCCCAGTGTGACTTGGGCTTCTGCCAGGGAGAAAGGAATTGTTTTGCTTATGATTATTCCTGATTTTCAGCACTAAAAACTTGCAGGCAGAAAGTGAGATAGCAGAATGAATGTTTTACTAACACCAAATCCACTTACCTTTCCCAGGCAGAACTCAGCACCTTAGAAGGTCCCTTCCAACTGAAACCATTCTATGCTTCTGTGCTTCCACTGATCTGTTTCTACAGATAAAATAACTTTTCATTGTAGAGTCAAACAGTTAGTAAAATCAAAGTCCCCCAAAGGGTCATGAAGCTAATCAAAGGTAAAATGACTAGTCCTAGGCGAGTCGAGAAATGAAACCTGCTTTGTCAACATTTTCCAAGTGTCATTTTTGAGCAATATTGCTGAAAATAAGCTTAACAGAACACATCAAAGTGAAGTGATCCACTCGGAGCACATCCACCTGCATGCTTGTCCATAGTCATTACCTTTCCATTATAGATGTGAGTCACCTGAACCTCAAAAGAAGAATCAGGACAGAGCATTGGGAAAATCTTTTTTTTTTTTTTTTCCCCCCTCCCCCAACCAAATTCTGTTGTTTTCCCCAGTTTCTATCTGGCGTGACTTTCCTTTTGCTACACAGAGGTTTTGTTTACTTCATTCCATTGCTAGGGACAGATGAGACAAAGATGTGCATGGATTTTTCTATTTGTAAATGAGCACAACAAAAGAGGAGATATGACATAAAGCAACGTCTCGGTGTTGCAGGAAACAAAAAAGCCAGAGAATGACAGGAGCATGTCGTATGCGTCACAATGAAACAGAACATCCGTGTAGGAAAAAGTGTTGCTAAGAAAGCCTTTCAAGTGGTTAATGAGGGAAAACAGATCGTTAAAGTATGGATTTGATTTTTGGAAAGAACAATGCCTGCTGCTGCCGACAATGGTTCTGGGGCTGTTTATGATCAATACATTATCGCACAGTTCCTTCAGGTCCCTCTGCTGTGTCCTGTTGTGTCAGTACTTGATTCAGAAAGAAGCTGAACTGATTTATCCATTAACTGCTTTGTAGTGAAATCATCACCTATCAAACTCCAGCATCTAGAGGTCATCAGATAAATCATGTGCTGGGAGGCCTTGGCTGTGCCTAGGTTCAGTTGGCAGGAGTGAAATAAGAACAGAAGGACAAATCTCAACATAAGATCCCTGCAAGTGCATCTTAGGGTGAGTGTAAGTGAGAAGAAATCTGCAGCCAGTGGTAGAGCAGACAGGACTGGATTTTGGTCTGTTTTGGTGTGTATACTTGTAGGGCAGGAGCTGGACAGGTGCTAGGATTAACCTTAAGTTTGAAGAAGACGATGCCTCCTTAAATTCACTATCTGCAGGCTGACTAGAGCAGGAGAGTGGTGTAGCTGAGAATGAGTGCAGATAAAGGAAGTTCACCCAGTTCCAATGTGAGCACCAGAAGAATTACCAGCATCTCCCCAACGAGGCCATAAAACCAGGCTCTGGGCTGAGCTGTGCAGTTCAGCATTCCCAAATTGACATCCAGCAGCGTCCAACATCTTCCAGATGATGCCGCAGACCAACATGGCCATTTTGCCCCCTTGAAGGAAGTTCTTCCTTTTAAAGGAGATTATTTGTGCCTTTCAGTTCTTTGTGTGTGTTTGTGTGTGTGTGTATGGAATACATCTCCCATTATAGATTTCCTTAATTATTTAGTTTCCCAGCAGCTTAGTAATCTGAGTCTAGGGACAAATCCTTGCCTGATATGCACAGCCTAAATATCTACTGTTGTATAGGATCCAGAGATTAGCAGAACTAAATTCTCTGGGGCCAATGAAACTGATGGGGACCTGCCGGTACATGTCTGAAACCACAGGGACCAAAAGTCCCTGGGATTCTGTGTAAGTGGGAATGCACCAGCTCTCCTACCACCCCAGCCTCTTCTATCCCCAGATAGGTCACAGGGATTTGAAAGAGGGGACAGAATCAGAGCAAGGTTTTCTAGAGCATCAACACAAGACACTTGCAACAGTTGGAAAGGAACATCCTCACCAGACACAAAGCATTAGTGCTGTGGGTGTGGAAGAGTAGAAGAAAGAGTCTCTTTTTGCTGTGTTGTGCTCCTCTTCCCTTCGGGCTACCAAAGCACATTTGTTATCCCAGGAACTGTTACTGTTATGTGTCTGATGCAGAATCACATCCCAGTCAAAGGAAGGGTCCCAGGTTTTGATTGAATCCCAAACTAGACAGGTCCTATTATCCTTCTTTTTGTCTCTTATTCAAATGTGCCTGAATCATTATAGATTTAAACAGAGGGTACTGAAAACTATGCACATTTCTGGAGGATTTCAGGCTTCTGAGACTTAAATTTTGCAAAACCAGCTGGTAGATTTCAACAACCTGATGTAGCACTTTACCTGTAATTCTGGTCACTGAAATGTACCAATAATGCTCCAATTATAGCTTTATCATTCCAGGTCTGCTAAACTTTATTTTAATTACATGTATGCAGTCTGGGTTTTTGTTTGTTTGTTTTTGTTTGTGGGGGGTTTGTTTTGTTTTGTTTTTTTAATCTCATCCCATTTGATAGTCTGGGAATGAAAATTGTTCATGGATTTCAGAATTGTCATCACAGTATTTGTGAGGGCAGAGCTTCGTCACTCTGTGTGTGTCTGGAGTAGTTACAGATGTGCAGATGCTAATCCAGAACAGCCCTTGACACAAATTTTGATATCTGAACTGTACTGAGTTGTAGTGATCACTTGAGTTCCTCCAGCTCTGGAGTCATCCTCACCTGGGTGCAGTATGCATGTATGCAGCTTCATCCTGTAAATTGCTTTGTTTTGGAATTATCATTATAACAACTTGATTATTTTTAGGAACATAATGAGGTGCAAAAGAATGGGGGAAAAAATTCATTCTCCCTCCCTCTTCTGTTGTTAGTGTAACTTTTCACAGCTCATTCTAGCAAACTTGGTGGCTGTCTTAACATTTCCTCTGCAGCTAAAAGAGGGTAAAGCATTAGGCACATCAAAGAGCATTACCCTGAAGTGTTACCCTTTGCTCTCCAGTTAAAGGCTTGTTGTTACTACCTGCTTTAAGAAAATGCAAGTGTTTGGTTCTTCAACCCTAATAAATACCAGCTGGGACACGTTGCTGTTTGCAGACAGGAAAGATTTAACCTTTGTACAGTGGTATTCACCCAAATTATTCAGCCTTGGGGGATATTCTGCTGAGTGGCAGGGCCTCACCAAGCCATGCATTGCTTATTTCTGCCCCATTTGTCATCGCAGCGCAGGGATGTCTCCATAAACAACATCTGGAAAGTGACTTGAAGTTCCTTGTTAATCATTTATTGGTCATAGGCTGAAGAGCATTTGGTAAACAGGGTCTGATGCCAATATTACCTGGCAAGAATTTGGGTTTGCTCAGAAGATCTAAAGGATGCTGTGATCATTAAATTCTTTCAGTCTCTGTGCTGGGGAAATATTAACTTGAGAGAGGCAGAAACGTTAAGTGAGAAATCTACCAACTGACAAATGGACGTGGCAGCCTCTTCACAAACGTGTCTGCTGAATAAAATGTTTGCACTTTTTATCATTGCTATTGAAAGCCTGGGCTGTAGAGTTGTTTGCTTAGTCTCCAGAGAACAATCAGCTCAGAGCAGTCACTTTCAATCCTTACATTGTACTGCTGCAGAAATGTTACTGATGTCTGACCAGAGGCATGGATGGATAGGAATAAAAAATCTGAGTGGCAGTCTATGAAGACTATGTTCATACTGTGTTAGGAGCCATCCTCATCAACTTCCTTTGATAATGCTGATATTAGGTGTTGGTTCTCAAAACAGCATATTACTCTCTGAATTGTAATGTTTCTCAGAAAAAGCAGTGATGCAAGTGGATTCTCCCTTTTTCAGAGCAGCTCCCTGTGACAGGGTGAGCATCAGCTGGAGAGCTCTTTGTTAACTACAACAAGATGGTTTCCTTTTGGGCTCTGTACTGGTCTGCTTGCTGCAGAGAGCTCCACTGTGAATCCCAGCATGGTGGAGTTTGGAAGGAACCTCTGAAGAAGTGAGGGAGATTGTGTGCTTTAGCCTCTAGATACCCAGTAGTGTATCTGTGGAGTGCAGAGAGAAGACGGAAGGGGCTGTGTATCCTTTGTTGGTTTGTGCTGCCTTTGCAGTCAGCTGTAACCTTCTCATTGGAGAGCACTTAAAGCAGTTCCTTTCAGGAGAAGCTTGTTTGCTTTTGGAAAGGCCCAAAAGGCACCAAAAGGCCCTTATTTTCAAAGCATTCCTAGAGAAAGATAGAACAATTCTTCTGTGTTTTCGTCTTTATTTGAGTCAGAGTCTCCATCCCACAAAAACAAACAGACTGACCGACTGACAAGTTGCTGCATTGAGCATTTGGCAGAGCTCGATCCGTTTGCCAAATGTTGGTGGCTCTTTTCATAGCTGACCTTACAGGGGAGAGGGGTTTTTAGTTGCTTCAAGTGACTAGACCTCATCTTCCATCTTGGCTACATACCTTAGTAACTGTTTGCAGTGAATCACAAGAGAAGATTTTGGTGAGTTTGATTCATTTGTTGCTTGTAACAATCAAACAATCATAGAATGGTTTATGTTGGAGGGATCCTTAAAGATCATCTATTTCAACCTCCTTGCCATGGGCAGGGACACCTTCCACTAGATTAAGTTGTTCAAAGCCCTGTCCAACCTAGCCTTGAACTCTTCCATGGAGAGGACATAGTGTTTTACTCTATTTAACTGTGGTTTGAAGTGCTCTCCCTGCACATGGAGAGCACAGTCATAAAGGAGAAAAGTTCATCTGTGTGTGTGGAGTCCCTGGTGCCCGGATTCAACCTCACAAGAGGTCACCTCTCAAAGGGACACCGCTGCTCCCCAAGGGAAAGTGGGCTTAACTTAAAGGGGTTGGGAAGCTTTAGGATTGGATCCTAGTGACTCTTCCAGTAAGACTGAAATGCCCGGAAGAGTAATGCTCTTCTGTACCTCAGTGTAAGTGCTAAGTGAAGGGAGAGATGGAGTGTAAGTGTGAGATTTTAAAAAGAAAACTGGGAGAGGGATCTGCAGTGACAGACCCCAGCTGGCATCCTCTCCTTGCCAGGCCTTGGCTGTTGTTGGCATGAGTTACTTGTGTGTCTCAGGCAGGCTGAGTTTAAGCAGAAGCAGCTCAGTCATCAGGAGGACCCTGCTGTGATGTGAGGCATAGCAGGTGAGAACAAAGAAGGTAAAAGCAAGAACCAGAATTCCTTTTTCTGGGTTCTCCCCATACCAACAAGAAGCACATTCATGGGTGTATAAAGTTTTCTCAGGCCTCTGGTAGTAACTTTTGCAATGAAAATTCTTCATGTGAGGTGAAACTAAACAAGAGATGTGTGTCTGTGACAGTGACCCAGCTACCAGTCAGAGTGAGCCTGCTGATTGATATTTCACAGGTCTCTGTGGCTTGCAACAGCTCCAAAATGGCTTTATGTGGCCAGTAGATATTGCCTGCTATTCCCTTCTGTCTTACATCCTAAAGTTACCTGTGTAGCTGGAATGTTGAGTGTAGGTGTTCTATAGATAATCAAGGATAAAGATCATCATTACCAGGCTGCAAACAGAGCATGCTATGGCTCTGGGTGCAGCCTGTTGTCTGAGCCTGCTGCAGCGAGACAGGCTTCCAGAGGACCAAAGTCAGATCCATAAAATACTCACCCTGATTCTGCCAGTTCAAAGTGTTGTCCCATTTCATGACTGAGGTTCTCCATGCTTGCTATCTTTCTGTTGCTGGCAGGAAAGGGAAGTATTATATCATCTGTAAATGGTCAGGTTTTGCCACTGGGTTCAAGGGGACTGTAGTAAATTGGACTAATTAAGAGTCTGTCTGAAAATGTAATGTATAATAAGGTAGTGGCAGTGATTTAGTCATCTCAGGCAGCAAAAAGATCCCTGACGCCATCAGATTTGGGGGAAATTCACTACCTCCAGAGCTGGAAACTGCTGGGGTCCTTCTGCATGGGACAGAGGAGGCATATGAAAGTCTTTCACTCTTGAGTGCAAGGCACAGTCCTGCAAACCAAAAGTTTCTTCCCTGGGTGCCTAAATTTACCAGTGCTTTTATGTGGACCGGTTGTCTTGAGAAACCCACAGTGATCTGTGAGGTTTACACTGGCTATTATCACAAGTGGTCATGATGATGAAGGGAGGAATGGAAAGTTTTATTCTGTTCAGTTCTCTGAAGTACTCCACAGACTGTAGGTTGATGGGAAGCAGTCCATGGAAACCCATACTTCAGGTAATCTGGTGTCGATCCAAAGTAACTCCACTAAGCTGCAGCTGAAAGTGTTGTGGCAAACTCAGGTGGCAAGAGATGAGAGCAGAATGCTTCTCACAAGCAAATATTTGAAGGTAAATGAAGTTTACTTTCCAGTTCGTGATGGTAGTAGAAGCCACTAGACAGAAAAGTGACAGTTCCCCCATCGTTCCCCAGCAGAAGTACCAGGTGTGTCAGTGGTAGCAAGCTGAAAACTAATATCCAGTGCTGCTTTCCTCTGGAGGAGAGTCAGTCATCAGGGTAGATGTGAGAACATCATCATGCTCGCAGTGTGCTTTTGTGTTTAACCAACATAGGCAGCTACTGGAGGTGTGAAATTGAAAGAGCCACAAATGCTTCCTACCTTATTCTTTCCAGACAGGTTTCTTGTACTTACTTAAAGACTGAGAGTCCCAGGGAACAGTGTTACCACCTTTATTACTTTGTCTCTAATGAGATTTTTCAGATTTGTGGCAAAGCCACATCCCATATCACAGATGAGACAGCAGCCTTTGCTGCACTGGTCAGTGTGCCTTACAGGCAAGCTGTAACTCCTGCCATTCTGTGTTTTCTTGGCTTTCTTTAATGCTTTTAAACCTTAACACAGAGATTCTGCCCTTTCTGAAGGGGAAAAAAATCAACCTCAACAAACTGTTACATCAGTTGGGTCCACAGAAGGGGGAAGTTTGCTCAGAATTGTGTTTTAGATAAGATTTAGGGCTAGACTGGGCAACTTCGGACTTTGCTTGCAAACAAAAGCCCATAGGAAATACGCAGAACTACTCTCTTCAGTTGGCACTTACATCAGACTACCCTTGAAGGCATTAATTCACTATCAGTTAATCCCTAAACATCTATATATTACAATATTTGACTTACAGCTTCATACAGCACAATGTCATACACCTGCAGCCTTTGGAACCACTGATTTGTTTTAAAGATGATTTAACACGAATCAAGTGAAGCCAGTTGGAGCTTAATTCTGCAAGTACAATAAAGTAAAGTGGGCATGATGACCATGTAATATTCCTAGAGATATTTAACATGGGTCAGAATATTAAATTAAAATACTAAATCCAGGAAACACATGAATTTGATAAGTTCTTTCCCCCCCCCCCCCCAACCCTGTCAGAGTGCTGTGTATTTTAGCAATCAATGGTGACTTCAGCAAAGCCAGACTAGGTCACAGATATGTCTATTTTAAAGTGCTCTTTTGCAGGGCAGATTTTCCTATAGAATGTCCAAATGGCTGGTGGTTTGTTTTCCTTGTGATTGTGTTTCTCAAGTGTGTATGCCCTTCACTCCAGAAAATGTTGCTGCATTAGTAAACCATAGTAACTTCTGCCTCTTCACATTATTCTGAACAATAGGAATTAGTCTCGCTGTTTTGCAAGACCTTCTTTGCCTCACTATTGTCACTTGTATCACCCTGCTGATGAAACTGTAAGAGAGCAGATTGCTGAAGAATTCAGTTAGGGGGCTCAGAACTCAGTTAGGGGGCTCTTGAAGGCAGTGCTGCTCTCCTGTGATCTACGTAAACACTGCAAAATTAAAATACCAGCCCAGAATAAGTTCACCCTGTCAAGGAGACAAACAACAAAAGTGGGAGGGCAGAAGAGTAAAATCGTAAGGGAAGATACTCAATCAAATTTGTCATTTTTTTCTCTTACATGCCAGATGTGAGGTGGTCTGATGAAGGTCATGAAGGGAATACTGTCACAGTGCTTTCTGCAGTCTTGCAGGAGTGATTTTGGAAATGCAAAGTAGTGGTTCTCCTCACAAGATGTAAATGTGAGCAAAGTAGGTTGTAAACTTCCCTTCCTCAGCCAAGGAAGCTGCCTCTGCAGACACTGGTTGCTGCATCCAGTGTTCTTTCTGTTGTCTACCTTTCCTTTCTGGCTCAAGAGTTGGCACCTCTACCACCCTGCTCCCACAAGATGGGTCCACAGAGCATGCTGATTGCTCCTTGGGCTGCATACTTGAGCTCTGGGACTGGACTGCTAGACCTACTCTGGGCTTCTCAGATCTTGTACTAACTCAGAAATTCTGTTGGTGTCCAGGGAGGCAGTGAGCAGAGTGACTGCTTAATGGGTTCAGTAAAGGCAATAAGTAAGTCTTTTAGAGTCCATGAAATCAACCAAAATGCCACAAGAGGAAGATTTGTTTTTAACTGCCACTTGACTGGGAAGATATCTTGCATTGATCCAGGGCTACTGGACTGCTAGACCTATTTTCCAGTGTAGTTATCAGAAGGACCTCGGTGGTAAGGAGGACTTTGAAGGTCTGAAAAGACTGGAGCCTTCTAATGTTAACCTCAGCAACAGAGAGGAAGGATGAGTCTAGCACCCATAAATACAGGAAAATCATGACCTGAAGGTCAACCTGGCAAGGT
Source organism: Ramphastos sulfuratus (assembly GCA_013399055.1). Classification (NCBI taxonomy): domain Eukaryota; kingdom Metazoa; phylum Chordata; class Aves; order Piciformes; family Ramphastidae; genus Ramphastos; species Ramphastos sulfuratus. The sequence continues at coordinate 320,348 of WBNM01002920.1, forward strand.
TGTGAAGGACCTCTGGAGATCATCTAGACCAACCTACCTGCTAAAACAGTGTCATGCAGAGCAGGTTTCCTAGGATTGCAATGTCTGGGAGGGTTTGGAAACTCTCCAGAGGAGGAGACTCATCAAATTCTCTGGACAGCCTTTTCTAGTGCTCCAGCACCCTCACAGGAAAAAAAGTTGTTTCTAATGTTCAAGTGAAACCACCTGGCTTCCAGTTTGTGCCTATTGTCTTTTGTCCTTTTCCTGGGCATCACTGAAAAGACTCTGTCCTCACGTTCTTGACCCTTGCCCTTTATACATTGATAACTATTGATCAGATGTCCTCTCAATCTTCTCTTCTGCAGGCTAAACATCCCCAGATTTCTCATCCTTCCCTTGTCAGAGGAGTGCTCCAGTACTCTCATTGTCTTTGTAGCCTCCACTGGCCTCTTGCTAGAAAGTGTCACACTGTTAGCCTTTGGGCTGAGAGGGAAATCTTTTCCAAGAAGCATGAAAAGTTAAAAAAATAACAAGTTTCCATGACTTAAAGAAGAGCAGATAATTGCAATTTGTCTCTCTGAGCTTTTGTGAGCAGATATTGAATAGAAAATAGTCCACATAATTGTATTTTTGGGAGCCTAGTCGCAGCCAAAGATTTATAGTTTTTTTGCCTGCAAACCCTCTGCTCTTTTCTATTTTAAAAGAGGGACTATCGCCAAGTGTCACCCTGAAGAATTGGACCCACTACAGAATTTTGTTACATATCAGAAAACAAAGTGCAAGACTGGTACACTATTAAGCAACAGCAGTGGAGCTGCCACTCTCAACCTCATTATTCAAGGTTCTCTTTAGTTCAATTATACACCTCTACAGCTAAGGAAGATAGATGAAGGTCATTTGGGAGCTGTAAACCACAATGCATTGAATGCAGAACTATGTTCTTAAGCTGATTTACACCTTGTTCTCCAGCGTCCTACAGCATGGGGCTTCGATTGAAATGCAGAGGCAGTGATTGAAAAGCCTTTTTCCTCTTCTTAGCTCCAGATCTGCTGTCTGTAATTATTACTTTGATTAGATGGTGAGAGACAATGGCTTCTGCTTTCTGTACCTGGGTGTGAGAAAGCCCAAAATCTTGGGCCTTGGGGAGAGAACCCACTGGGGATGCACAATGGTGTTTACATCTGCAATAAGTTAATTCTTGGGTTTGGGGATCGGTCCAACCAGGAAGAAAAATTGTAATTTCAAGAAGCAATTTGTATTTGCAGGAGAGACAAAGAGCTGCCATCTTGTAGTGATTTACCTCCCATACATCTCACAGCATGAGGAATGTTGTGTTTGTTGAAGGAAGTTAATTAAACAATGGAAATGCGTAGACACATAAAAAAAACTTCTCATACTATTGACTGTAGCCTGTACTGGTAGGGAGAAGAGACAGGTTTATTGCAACATAGTTTGGAGTATGCTGTACAAAACACCTGGGACCAGATTCTTGAGGCAGTTCAAGAAGGGCCTCAGGAAGCTGCTTGCAAGAGTCTAGTGCAGAGCCACAAAGGTGATTAAGGGAGTGGAACTTCTTCCTTATGAGGAAAGTCTGAGGAAGCTGGGGCTCTTTAGCTCAGAGAAGAGGAGACTGAGGGGTGACCTCATTCATATTTATAAATATGTGATGGGTAAGTGCTGGGATGATGGAGCCAGGCTCTTCTCAGTGATGTCAAATGATAGGACAAGGGGCAATGGATGCAATCTGGGGCATAGGAGGTTCTATGTGAACATGAGGAAAAACCTTTTCATTGTGAAGGTGACAAAACACTTTGGACAGGCTGCCCAGATAGGTTGTGGAGCCTCCTCCTTTGGAGGCATTAAAAACCTGCCTGGATGCTTTCCTATGTGACTTCCTCTAGGTGATCCTCCTCTGGTAGGGGGGTTTGACTCAGTGATCTTTCAAGGTCCCTTCCAACCCCTAACATTCTATGATTCTGTGAATCTGTGGGTACAAATAGTCAAACTTCTGGTTACCCAGAAATACCCCAAGGAGAACCCAGTTTAGGTTCTCTGGTGTTTTGATTAACTGTGAAAGAGCCTAACATTCTCTAAATATTGTTCCACAGCTTATGCAGTGCAAGCACCTTGCTTTGTGTGTTGAGGTTAAGTTACACATTAGTTAGAGCTTTTACTGAAGGAAATGGAAGCAGATGCCAACTCTGATGGAGTTGGATCTAACTAAATATCATCTTGTACTCCAGTGTTGTCTTGGGAAATGTTTTGTTGGTCTAAGATAACTTAAGAGGGGAAAAACCACGATAAACTCAAAATTATTTGAATCCTTTTCTGAAATGTGGTTTGTTGAGCATCCTGCACCTCCAGCAACTCATCTTTATTTAGATATAAATTCTAGCAGTAATGCTTTTGTTCCTGTAACAGAGAGAGCAGGCATTAGCAGAGCCACACGCACTTCTGATGGAGAAATAAAGACTGCTTCAGCAAGACTGTATTTTTACCTGTAGACCACAGCTTGTTTCATTGGCATTTACTCTCTCTCTCTGTTGAGGTGGAACATCATCTGTTGTGAATGCATTTTTATTTATGGTGTTTCAGAAGTTCTTTCAGATGGAGAGTTTTTTTTTTTCTGATATTTTTATTTAGTGGAAATAATGACAGAAGATTCTTGGATACATTAATATTATATAAGAAGGTTTTACTCTGAAATACTTAAAGTTTTTATCATAGGTATATATGTTTAATTTTTAGAGTTATTCCTTTCAAGCTGGAAAAACAAAACAAAACAAAACAACTCTGTGTTGTTACAAAATTACAGAATCCAGCGCAGTAGGGACCTTTGGAGATCATCTAGTCCAACCCCCTCATAAAGCAGGGTTACCCAGAGCAGGCTGCCCAGGATCACAATGTCCAGGTGGGTTTGGAGTCTCTCCAGAGGAGACTCCACAACCTCTCTGGGCAGCTTTTTCTAAAGGTGTCTGGCACCCACTCAGAAAAGACATTGTTCCTCATGTTCACATAGAACCTTCTGGGTTCCAATTTGTTCCTCTTGCCCTTTGTCCTGCTGTTGGGCACCACTGAAAAGAGTCTGGCTCCATCCTCTTGACCCTGCTCTTTAGATATTGATAAACATTGATAAATACCCTCTTATTCTTTTCTCCAGCCTAAACGATCCCAGGTCTTTCCACCTTTCCTCTTTAGAAAGATGCTTCAGTCCCTTCAGCATCTTTGTAGGATCCACTGGTTTCTCTCCAGTAGTTTCCTGTCAGTCTTGAACTGGGAAGCCCAGAACTGGACTCAATGTTCAGATGTGACCTCATTAAGGCACAGTACAGGGGGAAGAGAACNCCTCATCTGACCCTTATTTTACAAAATTACAGAATCCAGTGCAGTAGGGACCTTTGGAGATCATCTAGTCCAACCCCCTCATAAAGCAGGGTTACCCAGAGCAGGCTGCCCAGGATCACAATGTCCAGGTGGGTTTGGAGTCTCTCCAGAGGAGACTCCACAACCTCTCTGGGCAGCTTTTTCTAAAGGTGTCTGGCACCCACTCAGAAAAGACATTGTTCCTCATGTTCACATAGAACCTTCTGGGTTCCAATTTGTTCCTCTTGCCCTTTGTCCTGCTGTTGGGCACCACTGAAAAGAGTCTGGCTCCATCCTCTTGACCCTGCTCTTTAGATATTGATAAACATTGATAAATACCCTCTTATTCTTTTCTCCAGCCTAAACGATCCCAGGTCTTTCCACCTTTCCTCTTTAGAAAGATGCTTCAGTCCCTTCAGCATCTTTGTAGGATCCACTGGTTTCTCTCCAGTAGTTTCCTGTCAGTCTTGAACTGGGAAGCCCAGAACTGGACTCAATGTTCAGATGTGACCTCATTAAGGCACAGTACAGGGGGAAGAGAACCTCCCTTGACCCACTGGACACACGGTTCCAGTTCTGAGTTCCCCATGATTTCAGCATTTTCACACTCTAAACAAAACTAAAACCCTCTAGATATGTTCTAAAATGTGCACTCACAGGATGCCCACTAGTTTCCCAGTACCTTTACCTGAAGGCCAGCAATCCATCTGTGCTTTTCACTTGGGGTTTTATCGTTTACAGCACCCAGTATCCTGCAGAGCTTTCTGTTCCTCTCAGGTTCTCCCTGCTGAGTTTGTTCTGTGAACAAGCATGCAGGTCCCACTTTGAGCGTGTCCCCATCACATTATTGTTGCTATACATGAATGCAGTCCTGCTGTCATTAGAGTCAGTGGGAGCCCTGAAAGGGCTTGAGGCTGCTGAGAACTGGAATCTCTAGTTGTCCGCCAGGGATAAATGCAATAATAGATGCATTCAAGGACAATAAAAATGTAATTATATATAATTTGCTACTAACTTAATTATGGATTTACTATCCGAAGATCTGGAATCCCCTTTTCTCACAGGAGAAATCCTGGGTTTGTCAATAAGCCTGCAGTGGGCAAGCAAGCAGGAGTAGACTCTGATGCATATGGCTTTCATTTGCATTGATTCTTTCTCTCACTGAAGTTTTGTGCTGCACTCTTTATAATCTTCTATCTTCCTATTAAAACAGATGTCTTTTTAAAGGGGGAAATGAATCTTACAGAACTATCCCTAACTTCATTGTGCCTTTACTGTGGAGATGATTGCCAGAGCACTGGGGAAGGCCTATCCACCTCAGCTGCAGGCACTGGCAGGTCCTTTTGGAGGAGCTTTGGTAACCCCAAGATGTTTCTCTAGATGCTGTCATTCATTTTTATGCTCATAAAAATCATTGCTGTTTGTGTGTTTGTGCAGGTAAAATGACAGATGAAAAATGACAGGCCTTAATTGCAAGGATCGGGAATGCAAGACATCCTAGAGATGTCTACCATTTCTGCAAACCAAGGATAGCCTTAAGGCTTTGCATCTCATCCATTTTTTTTTTTTCCCTTACACCATGAATTCCTGCACTTTCATCTCCAGAAATGATTGCAAGCCTTGTAGAGAAGATACTGAGTGCACTACAAAAGTGGTAAGCAATGGCTCCCAGAAAACATGCTGGTCCTACGGCACCAATCTTCCACCTTGCTTCCGTACCTCTTTTACAACTGCAGTATGGACAGGGCAAACTGTGTGTCCTCTCTTCTGCTCTGTATTTTCTTTCTGAAACCCTTGATGGGTTTGTGTTGAGAATGGACTGAAGACCAAAATAACCCTGCCAGTTCATTGAACACACTTCAGGGACAACTTTTTCAACTTGCCCATTGGACCACGAAAACACTTTGCATGCCAAGGTGGGACCCCCACTAGCTCATAGCTGGAGGTTCCCAAGTAGATGATGTAGCAGTATCTGCTAATTCCAAGAACTGTTGAAAATAACAATCTCCTGCAGGTGTTTAAGTGCTTTAAACAGAAGAGTTAGGTTTTTGTTTCGTGGGGTTTTTTTGTTTGTGTTTGGGTTTTGTTTTTTTTTTTTGTTTGTTTGGTGTTTTTTTTTTTTTGGTACAGTAAAGTTCTTTGGGAGCAAAATCTGATAGCTTTATAGAAAATAATAATCAAGTACTCAGGCAGATTATCCAGGCAGATTCTGAATTAGCAAAGACATCTTGACCTATGAATTGGAGTAAAAGGTGCTGAGCTTATTGGCATGACCTTTCTAAGAAGCACGAAACCGCCATGGGCAGAGGAGTTGCTGAAATAGCCATCGTGTGGGGCAGTAATGCTAAAAGAAGGTTACACCTACTCAGTTTTCTTTTTCTTTGCTGCCACTACACAGAAATGAGGATTTCTGAGCTTTGTAAAATGATCCCAGCTGTTCCCAAGGAATTCGGAGACTTGGATGCAGATGGGCTTGTGCTGTGGCATGTATCAGAAACAAGGTACCTTGTGTATCTGTATCATTTCTTAATCAGACTGTACAGCACATGCTGCATGCAACATTGAAATGCAGTACCTTGTAGGCACAATAAAAGCAGTGAATGAGAGGATATATTATTAACCAGTTATTCTTTCTAACTTCTTTCCTCATCAAAAGTACAAGAGCTTTAGCTGATAGGACCTGCCTTTCTTAGTCTTCCTGTGTCTCATCCAAGAGATTTGTATGTACTCTATTGTTTGCTACTACATTTGTTTTTCTTGGAAGGTGCTGAAGTGATCCTTCCAAGGCCTCAGTCTGTTCTTAGACAGCTCCTCTGTGCCATGAGGGTCTGTTAACGTGAATGTCTGTGCCTTCTTGCATGCAACTCCATCTAAGAGATGTGACATCTTGGGTTAACATCCAAGTCTTGCAAGCCCTCCAACTACTCACCTGCTCTATAAAGTACAGATGGCAGTGATACTACCTCTCCTCTAATCATGCTTGTTTTTAAAATAAAAGTATTATAGGTATGTTTTGTGAAGGCTTCATTCTGTAGACCTGCTCTGAATGTGGCTAGTGGGAGGGGCACCTTCTAGAGGGCTAGTGTGCTGTTCTGTCTACCTTTGGACCTGCACCAGACTTTATCCAGGGATAAGTACTTAATTGTTCAGGTTGAGTCTGTTCTGAATAAATGCAGAAGTAAATCTGCAGAGAGCGAAATGCAGAAGTACATAGTTCTTTAGCTGCTCCTGTGCCGATGTGTTGGTTGAGATAGAAAAATCCAGGAGGAAGGGGTAACTGGATCTCATCTAGTCCAATTCCCTGTTCAAAGAAGGGCTCACATCAGAGCATCTTAACTCTGAAGGTTAAGTGCTTAAGCCCCACAGATGCTTGCATCAGTTTCTATATCCTGTGCTGGACCTCTATTTTAAGCAGGTAGGAGGTCCAAGCCCAGCTGTTGGGACCACTCTGATACCTATGTACCAGTAAATAGATGGAGTAGGGTAGTAAAATCTCTGTAGAATAAGCTTTACATAATAGAGAAGGAGGAATCTTTTCTGGGAACATAGACTTGCAGCAGCATATAGTCCAAATGGTTTCACTAAAGCCATAGATTTTGAGGCCAGAAGGGAACATTATGATCATCTCTTCTGACCCTCTTGGTGATGATACAGGGCCATTGAGCAGTCCTAATGCTGGAATAAAAGACTCTGCTTAGCATTACTTTCCTAAAATGACTACTAAGCATTATAACACTTTCCAGAGTTATTCTGTAACCCCTAAATTACTCTTTTTCATATAAGGCTGCCTGTCAATCTGTTCTCTACTGCTTCTCTGACAGCCTCATCCCCACCTTCCAGTGTCTTTAGGTGCCTTTTTTGCTGCTGTCAAACTCAGGCTAATTCATTTTCAGTTCCCCTAAGAGACCTGTCTGAGCACTGAAAGATCTGGACTCTTGCTATTTCATTAGCCTTCATTATTTTTCAGTTAATGGCTAGCTGGCAGCATTGGGTTTGATTTTTTTTTTTTTTTTTAAGTAGAAATTAAGAAGGTTTATATTTTATAGTTATTTCTCATCATTCTGAGGGGGAGAATTATCTGGTCTACAAAGGTATTTGTCTCCCTGAGCACAAGATTATTGGTATTTGCATCACTTTCAGTTATGCACAATTGTTGTGGGGAAAGCCTATAAAGTTGGCTGCAGGCAGCTGCTCACAAGTGCTGCAGATCCTGCCACACACACTCCTTTGCCTTCTTTGTTACAGGATCTGAATTTTATCAGGACACCAAAAGAAAAGCTATGGACAGACAGACACACACAGCACTTGGTTTTCTCACAGTTCTGTGTGTTTTCTGATACTTTACAGATACAGCTGAGCTTTTAGGAATAGCGTGATTAATTTTGCTACTCTGGAATAGAGCACAGAGAGCTGTTGACTTCAAAGTGTCATTGTTCAATCTGGCTTTGCTGTCAGCCAGCACTGAGCTGCAGGTTTCAAAGAGGGGAGGGGGAGTAGCATATTTCCCTGATTACCCTTTACTGGAGTTATTAATTAATCAAGCACAAGCTTGTTACAATGACAGACTCAAGAACAATCTCACCAGCTACTTCTTTTTGTGTGTGTGGTAGAAGGATGAGAGAGAGATAAAAAAAAAGAACAGTAGCATGTGAAAAGATTTTCCCAAAGACAGCAGCTTTACGAGGAAGGGAAAGGCAGAAATATTCAGGTTTTCAGAATGAAGAAGGGTGTTGGATCCCCGTGTTTGCTAACCTCATCCATCAGAAAATCAGCTAAGCATATCTAAATTTAGAGCAGACTTAATAGTTCCATTGAATTTACCTGCATAGAATTACTCATTCAAGGTGGCCTGGGGTTGCTGATCCAGTGAGAAACACCTTTGAAGCCTGATGTTTGCTGAGCTGTGGTCCTGAGCAGCAAGTGCATATGGACAGCTCTGCTCAGCTCAGGGTGATTGTCACTTGTGATCATTTAATCAATAAACTTAGTGATTATCTGAAGAAAAAGAAAAATATTTTACTCTCTTCCATCCTGACCTGCACCAAAACTCTCCATTTTTTATTTATTCTCTTCCTAGGTATTGTCTGTCAATCTCCCATCGACAAACCATCTTCTCCATAACAGTTTACATGGAACATAAAACTTGTGCAATTAACATTAGCTCTAATTATGCTTCAGCACTGATGGGGGAAATGACAAGAAATTTAACTTAATGGAGAAAGGAGGAGATGGAGAGCAGAGAACAAGAGGTAGCATTTGGTAATGCAGTTAGTGACATAAAAGAGTTATCCAGAATTAGCAGCTGGATCAGTGTTTGCTTTCCTGTTTTCCCCAGAAATGCTTCTGCTAATAAACCAAACACAGATGTGGAATGGTTTAATAGCTCATCCTTAAGCATCCTTGTGCAGTGTCTGAAACCTAATCATTGCAGTGTTTTGCATGAAAGCCAGAAAGTGAGCGGGTCATTATGTTGCTCTATGTTGACATGGTTCCTTAGTAGCTTCTGAACTAAGAACAGCCTCTTGGTAGGTTTGCTGTAATCTGATCCTACTGCACTGTAATATGTAAATCATAAATGCCAATTACCAGTGCATAAAAATAAAAATCGTGTAAGTTTCTCATGGAAAAACTATATAAATGATTAAGAATGGTTAGCATAACCAAAAATATGTATTGTTTTCTTGGAATCATAGAATGGTTTGAGTTGGAAGGGACCTTAATGATCATCTAGTTCCTACCCCCCTTGCCATGGGCAGGGACACTTCCTGCTAGACCAGGACCCCATCCAACCTGCTTTTGAACATTTCCAGGTTTGGAGCCTCTACAACCTCTCTTGTCAGCCTGTTCCAGTGACTCGCCACACTCATGGGCAAGAATATCTTTCTAATGCCTAATCTAAGTCAACTTTCTTTCAGTTTGAAGCCTTTACCACTAATCCTGTCACTACATGCTTTGTAACAAGTCCCTCTTCAGCTAGGCTGGAAGCCCTCTTCAAATATTGGAAGGCTGCTCTAAGGTCTCCCTGGAGCCTCCTCTTTTCCAGGCTGAACAACTGTAACACTTTCAGCTGGTTGCAGCCATTGTCATGACCCCGAATCTTTAGGGGATTTTTGGTTGTTTTTTTTGTTTTGGTTTTGTTTTATTTTTTGACCAATTTTACACATCTTGGTTGGGTCTGCTGTGGCAGTGAGCTGTATTTCACTCATCAGGTACCATCCTGCTGACTGGAGGTGCATTGGCTCCTTATCTGTGGTATTTTGATCATAAAATGCAAGAAGCTGTTGTGTTTTGAAGAGGATGGGGCCAGACTCTTTTCAGTGGTGAACACAGGACAAATTGCAGTGGGCACAAATTGGAGCCCAGGGAGTTCCATCTGAACATAAGGAAAAACTTTCCTTTGAGGGTGCTGGAGCCCTGGACTAGGCTGGCTGGAGAGGTTGTGGAGTCTTCTTTTCTGGAGATATTCTAAACCCCAGCTGAATGTGATCCTGGGCAGCCTGCTCTAAGTGACTCTGCTTTATCAGAGAGGTTAGTCCTTCCAACCCCTACCATGCTGGGACTTTGTGCTTCTGTGAAATTGCGCTCAGGGTACCGTTGCAACCCGTTGCTGTTCCTGCATAGCGTGTGATGAATGACTTCCTCAGTTTGTAAGTCTTGCTTTTGAGAGGTATGAGAGTGAGGACAGCTAATGCAGCACCTCCCTGAAGGGGTGTTACAGAGAGGCAGATTCCCAAGAGGACACTCATGCTTATTTTTCCCAGAGGTGTTATTCCCAGGTGGGTTCTCACAGCAGAACAAACAGGATCACACAACGAGGAAGGAGCCACGATGAGAAATAAGGAGACTACTTTTCTGTGGCATTTCATAAGACAGAAGGGCTGCCTTTCCCTGTCACACAGAGTGGTGGCTCTCGGCAGACTAGTGCTTATGCCACTGAAGACTCTGTTGTCTTGTGGATCTTTAGCAAGGAGCAGATGGGAACAAAACCTGCAGCAGCTGTACTGGCTCCAATGATGAAGCCTCATGCACGAGGCATGAGGTTTGACTTGCTGGCATAATTTGTCACGTACAGTTTGTTTAGAGCCAGCCAGCAGGAAAACGGGCGAGGGGTGAGTTCATCAGTTCCAGCTGAGCTAATGGAACAAAAGAAGCAGTCTCTGCTGCTTTCCTTTTCTGTTTTCTTTTTGCCACTGAAGCTCACTTGCTTTGGTCCCTTAAATAGGGAAGACCAAACCTAAATTCCTTTTTTACCTTTTACCCCAGGTGGACTCTCTTTGCTTTTCTGAGGCCTTTCTGTGACAAACTGTTTCTATTGCCTGAAGCTAGCTACCAGCAGAAACGTGTCCTAAATTTACATCACACTGACACCAGTATCAACATGCAGCATTCGAACAGCTGGGCTGTTAGAATCTGTCTTAAGGTGAGCTTTACAACCGGTGTCCACCTCCATATCACGGAGAGATGGCTCCATTACTGTCCAATTGCATTGACTTTGCTGACACAAGTGCCTTCACCACTCCTTAATATTAACACAAAACTTTCTCTGGAATAGGTTATTTTATATAGATCTGTCTCAGAAGGCTGCCATTTGTTTTCTCACCTGTCTAACTAAAGGATTTCAGCAACAAAGAGATCATAGAATCATAGAATAGTAAGGTTGGAAGGGACCTCAAGGATCATCTAGTTCCAACCCCCTGCCATAGGCAGGTTCACCTCCCACTAGTACAGGTCACTCAAGGAGGAGAAGTGAATTTCTTCCACCTGCTGCTTAATTCTAGACCTGCTATTTTTATCTTAATGCAATTCCATTTATGTCAAAGAAATCCAGTGTTCTCTTGCTATAGAGAATGTGTCAATTCAACTATTGTCCTTTGCTCATCTTATACTCAATGTATAGGTCCAAGGAGGTATTAATGCAGAAACATTCAAAGACACTTTGGAAGTGTAATTGCTTAATTTTTGTTGAATCCTAGTCTGCTATTGGTGTGTCTGGTTCTTATATACTCTATGAAGCCTGTGAGCCTAAACAAACCTGGATTACATTCAGGGCACCATATGTTCAAAGAACTTCAGCAAACTCCTGTATTTATCCATTATTCATTAATCGTAGATTGTACTGAAGGTTGCACTTTGAGATGAGCAAGTGCAGCACCTTAAACAAAAAAACCCAAACCACTAGTAGAAATCTTGCATCCTCAGTGAGAAAACAGGTCAGAAAAGCTTGCTTAAAACCACTCCTGATCTCCAGACACTTTTGTATTGAAGTGAAGGAAAGAAAAGCCTGCAGCTAGCTTCAGAAGGACTTGAAGAGATATTCGAAGACCAATACTTTTATTTTCCAGGGAAAGGCCTTTGATGCTAAAAAACTGAAAAAAAAAAATTTAAAAGGGTTGTGCAGTGCTGTAAAAACCCCATCACTGCACTTCAGTTAGACTTGAGCCCATGATACAGTGGGATCCTATCGTGATCTTTTGTTCCCCAAGCCCACTATATTTTTTTCTTGACACAGCAATTACTACTAATCTCATTAGGATGGATGCTAATGGAGCCTAGTTGTAAAATCTCCCTTTGTATTTTCCTTTTCTTTTGTTTTGAATGTATTGCCTTGATTTTTATCACATTTATGTGCACATCAAAGCACAATTATTCATTGTTAAGGCCAATCTGCAATCAATGTCATTTTCTGTATTTTGTTTACCTAGATTAGTGGTTTGATCCTGCTCATTGACTTCAATAAGAGCTTGACTTACCCTCTTCCCCCCACTCCCCTAGGTCTCCATTTTACAAAGAAGCAGTTTGTCCTTGGCCTTGGCCTTGGCCAACAATGGGAAAAGCCTGTGATATGGACTCTTACATGTTCTGAGGAAAGACCTGTGATATTTACCTATGCAGTTCTGGGGAAGGGCAAACTGTCACTCCTTCAAGTCACTCTGTCCTCCAGCTGGAGGACAGGGGCTGGAAAAGTGCGAAAGGGGAAGTGTAGGGAGGAGGAGGACGGCAGAAAATCTTCAGGAAATGCATTAGAAAGAGATGGAGCCAGGGCATCTCAGGGTTGTCTCTGACAAAGGCTGTTTCTTTGTCATGCAAAGAGCTGGAGCTGGGCTCCACCGTGGAGCTCCTCTGAGCTATCCCTTTTCACCGGGCAAGAGCCTGTGACTAAAGTGCACCTAATTGTCTAGCAAACTCTCAGGACGGAGGACTATGGGGAAATGAAGTTAATGAAGACAACTAGATGGAGAAAAATGAAATGTTCTCAGTGCTTGGAGGGGCAGTCTAGAAGAAAGAGCAAAAGCAGCCCTTTCTGACCTTCAGGTATGCCCCTGCTTCAGAGTGGTTCCAGTTTCCAGCAATATTCTGTGCGTTCACTAGAAGCCTTCCTCTCTTCAATGATGTGATATTTGTGCTCCCCACCCTTTCCTGTGACTTTACCACTTGTCACAGATCCCTTTCCTTAACTTATGAATAAGTAGATATTTTTCCCCTGTGATCAGCATTCCTTTTCTGATGAGCAAGAATCTTAATGTAATATTAAGCAAATAAAGAAACTTGTTTTCCTATCTCTCTAACTCGACTCAGGCTATCAGTCACCTGGGAGTAAAGTGGAGATTAATCTACCCCGTGTGTACTTGCTGTGCTTGACAATAACAGTCCTCTAGCCTTATCAGCCTCCCTGTGGAAGGTTTGATCAGAGAACTGAAGGAAGAATGAGCCTGTGTTGACTCTTCCTGAGGATCTTGACATTTGGCAGAGTATTTGCCTTGCTGGTTCCGTGCCAAAGCAGTATGGACACAATTGCCTCTGGAAGGGAGTGGGAGGACAGGTAGGAGAAAGCCCCAATTAGGAAGCGAGTGGTGAGAGAAAAACCTTCTGAGGTCATATCCCAGTTTTGCTACACTTTTTTAATAGGGAGAAAGTGCAAGAGCAAAGTGGACTTGTCTTCAGCACAGTGAGTCCTGCCTGTCCCAGAGACCATGTCAGCTCAGTCACCGTAACCAGGATAGGTTCTTCTTGTTAGTAGAAATATTTCACTTTTACCACTCTTGTTTTTCTCTAAAGACAGACTGCTTTCTGGTGCCCCAGGTGAGATTATATGTTCCCACCATCTCTTTGGACTGGAGCAGTGATCCTGCCCCTGTACTCAGTGCTAGTCAGGCTATACCTTAAATGCTGGCTTCAGTTTTGGACCTTTTACACCAAGGACATTGAAGTGCTGGAGTGGGTCCAGAGAAGGGGAATGAAACTGATGAAGGGTCTACAGCACAAGTCTTAGACGAGTGGCTGATGGATCTGGGGTTATTTAGCTTGGAGAAAAGGAGACTCAGGGAAAACTTTCTCACTCTCTACAACTACCTGGAAGGAGGTTGTAGAGAGGTGGGGGATCAATCTCTTTTCCCAAGCAGCAAGCGGCAGCATGAGAGGCAACAGCCTCAAGTTGTGCCAGGAAAGGTTTAGGTTGAACACGAATAATTTCTCCACACAAAAGGGTTGTCAAGCCCTGAAACAGGCTGCCTAGGTAAGTGCTGGAGTCAGCATCTCTGAAGGGATTTAAAAGCCATGTAGATGTGGTGCTGAGGGACATCGTTTAACGATGACCTGGTAGTGGTGGGTTAACAGTTGTCTTCCAGTCAAAATGATTCTATGATTCTATTGCAGCGTGAGGAATATCCATTTAGCTTGATTTTTGCCAATCTCTCTATACCAAAAGGACTTTTCTTTGGGTGATCTGAAAAGTTAGAATCATCTGCATCTTTAAATCCTGCCCAGGAAATCTCTGTAACGTGCTGTGCACAAGAGGTCAGCTGCTTAACTCTGCGTACATTAGTGGCACTTGGGGTAGAGCACCTTTCACAGAGAGATTTTGTTTAATAACTGACAGTGAGAAGTGTCCTGAAGTATTGCAACTGCTCACATTGCACTTCCTCCGCCATTGCCCTGAATTAATTCCCTTAAGAAATAAATTTTTAACATTTCAAGGCACTGAAAGTGCCTGACTGTAGGTATGTGGAGTGTACAGCATTATGAGGCCCTAATTTCAATCTGGACCTTGCAAAGTTATTTCACATCAATAGCAATTAATATCCTTTGGAGAGGAAGAGAACATTCTCAACCTCAGATATGTGACCAGAGATCTGGCCTCATCCTGTCAGGTGTTACTGTGATTTAGCATACACAAAGGAAAACTATTCTCACCCCTGTCCTTCCTCTGTACCAGCTCTGTGGTCCTCTCTCTGCATATCTGTGAAGGATGATGTGCCATGCCCTGTTGTTTGGCACAGGAGGAGTGCAGTGCAGCACTGCCAGGATCCTGGGTCTCGTGGGAATCAAGTCTCATAACGAGAAGGGGAACAGGGTGAACACCAAGATTCTGCTTGGGCATTTCCTTGAAGGATTCCTTGTATGAAAACTCAAGTCAAAGAACCTGCTTGCACCAGTTTGCAAAGTTTTTTTTTTTTTTTTTTTTTTTTTTGTTTAGGGGATAAGATAAGGATAAAAGACACTTTTAAACAATAATAGATTATTATTCATATTTGATGCCTGACAGAGGATTTCTAGTCCTTTATTTTTAATGACTCCTTGCCCTAAAATTCACCATTGCAACTATATAATTTTCCTTTCAAGCTATAACTGTTTTACCAAGTTTTACTTTTCTCCCTTATTGATTTTATTCCTGCCTAAAACCTCTTTCTGTCACTCTGTAATAGAATAAAAATGGGCTAAATCAAGCACTTTATCCAATCGATGACTCTTCATACTTGACCAAGAATCTCTGTGCCAGAAATAACATTCCACAGTCTGGAAGCGATAAGGATGAAAAGGTCCATTACAACATATTAATCATTGTTCTTTCATTTTTCTTGAGGCAGGACAAGTTCCATTGCTGTTTATTCTGTGACTTGTGATGGGTATCTTTGAAGCTTGCTTTACAACAGCAGTGACCTTAGGCTCTACATGCTTTCTCTGAATTTTGAAGCTGCTGCGCCAAAATATATGCCCGTCGGTATGCATAATTCACACGTGCAGTCCCTGGGATGGAACACAGCACTGATAGGAAGTCTGCTGTGGGGAGGGAGGGTGGGTGGTTTTGTATGCCTTACATGAAAGAACAGATGTGATGAAATCAGGTTCATAACTGTGCATGGAAGTATTCTGATGGTTGATACTGCCTGCACAATGAGGGAAGTCAGGAGGCTGGCTTTAGCCAAGAGTAAGAAGATGACTAAAATTCATCTTCCTCTGCTTGTTGCATGAGAAAGGCAACAGGGGGAAAGGGTTAGAGGTCTAGGAGTGGTGAGAGCTCATCAAAGAAACACGGTCCAGCTGCTTCTGTGTCAGACAGGAGAAGAGGAGCTTGTGCTTGATTTGGAATAGGGTTGTTGATACTATAAAAGATAATGACAAAAGAAGACAGTAAAAGAAAATATTTTCATTTTAAGCTGAGTGTTCATCTTTTGAAACTTTTCCTATTACATCAATTCTAATTAGGAGCTGCAGAACCAAGTGTTTCTGTGTTTGCAGTGCTCAGTTTGATTTTCATAAAACTCAGTGTAGCTTTGTTGAGCTCAGGAATAGATCTAGGAAGCGCTGCAGTGGATAAAGTGCCTTGAGCTCCCTGAGTGTTCATGAGGATAGGACGGTGCTGCTTCTGAACAGGCTCTAAGCAACGTGTTGAGAAGGGTTGTTTAAATCAGCCAGCTGAAACATGGGAGAGAGGCAAGTCTTCAGGTTTTTTTCTTCAGTCTTAGAAAGGCTCCATGCAATGTATGATCTAAAACTTGACGACCTCTCCTGAGGGTAGACACCTCTTATCAGATAAGACACCTCTTCTCAGATAACCACTCACTCTCTGTTTGCCTCCCTTAAAAAAAAAAAAACAAAAAACAAAACCAATTAGAAGAGGAAAAGGAAGAGCAATACTTCTCATTGTATAGTAGTTTAACAGACTAACCATCATCAATTCCTTCTTCTGCCAGAATAAATTCAGCTACACTCCTTCTGGAAGGATGCTCTGTAGACAGTTGTGAAGAAAGATATGATATCATGAAGAAAAGAAATTGAGGTTGCTGGGACCAGGGAGACAGGCTAGACAAGGCACTGCAGCTGTGGTCCTGTGTGGATTATGCAGAATGGGATCCCTGCTCTCTGGATTTTGTGTGACTGATTCTGTGACAGTCCCAATTTTTTGTTGTTGAATTAATGTTTACAGGGAAGGGTGGACAGTCCCATGTCTCTTGTCCCATCCCAATTATGTATTTGCAGTACTTGCACAAGTATAACCCTGAAAGAAGGATATTTACCCAGCAGTAGGCAGTTACAACTTGGAATCCACTCATGCAAAAGAAGATGAGGCTATGCTGTGTCAGAGGCAATTCCTATCCACATCTGTCTCCAAAGTAACAACAACCACGACTAAATTATATTTAAATAATGACTTTTGGATAGAAATTCTGGCATCACCTGAAATGGAATTTTGGTACTCAAGCCCAAAGTGCTTTATTCAGTAGATGACTCATGATCAGTGCAGAGTTAATGTGTCTTGCAACTGGAATTGGATCTTCAGAGAGAACAAGGTTCTGCTGCATGTGCTGAGCAGAGAACCTGGCCCAGAGTTATTTTTAAGCATGCAGAACTTGACACCCTACCACAGATTCTGTTCTCTCCCTCTTTCCTCATCAAAAATAGTTAAGCTTAAAATAGCTTACACTCTACTTCCTCTTTATGAAGCAGTGCTTACCAAGTAGGTAAAATTGAAAATTACCCAGCGCGTAACTGAGACGGATAATTAGAGCTGCTTTACATAATTTTCAACGAAGTGCATGACCCTTGGGTCTTCCTCATTAGAAGTTTGTGCAATGTTCTTGCTTTCTTTTTTGTCCAACCGCGGAGCCTCCAACTCAAGAAATGGTTCCATAGGAGGCCACAAAGATGTTCTGAGACCCTCTCCTATGAAGACAATATGAGAATTTGGGTTGTTCGGCCTGGAAAAGAGAAGGCTCCAGGGAGACCTTATAGCAGCCTTCTGGTATTTGAAGGAGGTCTACGGAACAGCTGGATAGGAACTTGTTACAAAGGCATGCAGTGGCAGGAGTAGGAGTAATAGCTTCAAACTGAGAAAAGCTCAAGTTTGAGAAAACATTGGGAAGAAATTCTTCCTCATAAGGGCAGTGAGGCACTGGAACAGGTTGCCCAGAGAAGTTGTGGAGCCTCCAAACCTGGAAGTGTACAAAGCCAGGTTGAACAGTGCCTTGATGAACCTGGTCTAGCAGGAGGTGTCCCTGACTATGGCAAGGGGGTTGGAACAAGATGATCATTAAGGTCTCTTCCAACCGTTCTATGATTCTGTAATTATTTTGCTTTTTTGTTATCTGTTTCTTGTGTTTCCTGCACAGGAACTGTAGAAATGAATTTTCATGTATTCTGCCATTTTCCCAGTCTGGATCCACATTTGTTGTTTGTTTAGTTAATTGGAAGTTTCGCAGTGACTTCTGCAGCACTGGCAGTCCCTGTTGAAAATACTTTCTGCCATCGTCATATGGTTTGGATGTTTCAAAAAGCTAGTGGTCTTGGTATTGAATCACATGTACTGAAACAGAGATACACAAAGTGGTGGCACATCTATTATTCACGACAGATCCATGTTGTATGGAAGGGCTATGGCCAAAAATGTAAACCAGACTGCCATAAGAAGTTATGAGAGAGACAGATCACAGGTGAAATTGGTTTCCGTAGAAACCACAGGCTGATAAAAACAAATCAATTAGCAGGATAATATTTCTTTTCTGGTGGTGTTGGCAGAGGGATCAGATAAATTGTTTACTTGTTGCTTTGCAAATAAAAGAACACAGAGAGAAAATGTCAGAAAATATTTTGGACTTGAGATCATGTCCAAGAACATGTAGGTGGAAAACAAACAGGAATATTCTCAATTTCAAGTTGTGACTTATTAAAATAACACATTTGTGCCTGGATTCTTCCATGCTTCCTGCCAGGGAGTGCTTGCCTGCGGGTTTGATACCACAGCAGTGACTGTCCGTGATGCTTGAGGACGGCAATCAACAATTTCTTCTCCACATTACTTTTGATTATCAGCTCTCCCATGACTAGAGGGTCCAGGTTTTGTGAAGGATGTGTCTTCACACATAGTGAAACAGATATCAAATTGACCTGAAGGTTATTTCCTCTAAATTTCCTTTGGGTTCTGTTTTCTTCGGCTGGCTGAAAACAGGTTATTTCAAATGAAATTAGCCCACCATAAATCTTCTTTCACTTCCTTTTCTGCCACAGGCTCTTATTCCATGTCAGTGTGCTTCGATTTTTTTCAAATATATTTATTTTAAGATAGACTTAGAGGAATTTTAGTGGATATTAAGCTGATCACAAGAGGGTAAACTCAGCTTCACATTACTGAAGAATCTTTCTTGGCTGCCCATCACCAGGACTTACACCCTCCACCTGAAGAGTATGTTTGCTGTGCTGCTCCTATTTTGGTGTGAGTAATCATTTTTAAGGCATCTGTATGAGGCTCCTTTGTCACTATCCAATTTTCATGATCCTTCTGAAGTAATTTAGAAGGAAACAATAGAGTTTCTAATGCAATACCATGTAAATGAGCTAACTCTCCATGAGTTAAGTGAAGATATTACAGCTGTTGCCTTACAGATCATTAGTGCTCAGTTTTCATCAAAGCCTTAAACGTTAGCCTATTCCATGGGGTCAGCCTTTATATTAGGTATCATTTATCAAAGAATAACACAAAATTAAATTTTAATTGTAAAGTATGATGGAAAGTTGGATTTGTTTAAAAGAGGTAATAAAAAGAAATTTATGTTTTGGACTGAAGAGCAGAGCGGGGCTGGATGACTAGAGAATGCTTAATGTTTTTCTGAGGAAAAGTAAGGAGGTGAAGGCAGAGAGGGCAGACAGGCTCTCTGCTGGCTGATAACCTTCCCAACCCGTAGAGCTGTGCTGGGGTCTTGTGCCTGACTGTTGGAGGAGGCTGACACTGCCATACATTTTCGTTTAAGCCAAAACTCTCAAAGATTAAAGCCACTTAGGCAAAGGCCAGCTAGCCAAGCCTCTCTTAATACTTCCACTCGGAGGTAAAACTCACTCCTCACTTGTATTTGGGGCCTGACTGAGATTGAGCTTGACAGTAAAAGAGATAAAACTTATCATTTGGTGTCATGATTCAATGCATAGCCTAGAAGATAAATGACTCATTTCAGAGGTTGATAAAAATGTATTTGTTCATTTGCCATTGTATGATCTCTTATATTTTCAAGCAATCATACAATAGGAATAACATCCATTAGCTCCAAGCAGCTGTGTGCTGTCTGTCGAGTTAAAAGGAATGAAAGCACAGTGGTGTTTAAAAAGCACATGTGTGTTTTCAGATTTCAACTACAGCTTGATGAAGAGCCATTAGACACTTGGGTGGCCAGAAGAACAATCACTGCTGAAATGGACACCCAGGCTAATGACAGGGTGCTTAGCAAAGTTCCTTTGAGAAGTGACTCCTGCCCTGTATCAGCAATAGTGTGGCCGGCAGCACTAGAGCAGGGATTGTGCCCCTGTACTCAGTACTGATGCAGTCATACCTTGAATACTGTGCTCAGTTTTGGGCCCTTCACAAGGCCACTGAAGTGTCAGAGCAGGTCCAGAGCACAAGTCTTCCAAGGAGGGGCTGAGGGAACTGGGGTTGTGTAGCCTACACAAGAGGAGGCTCAGTTGAGACCTTCTCATTCTCTACCACTACCTGAAAAGAGGTTGAAGTGAAGTTTGGGTCAGTCTGTTCTCCTAATTAGCAAGTAACAGGATGAGAGGAAAGGATCTTAGGTTGCACCAGAGGAGATTTGTGTGAGATAACAGGAAAAATTTCTTCTTGAAAGAGTTGTCAAACCCTGGAATAAGCTGCCCAGGGAAGTGCTGGATTCACCATCCCTGGAGGATTTTGGTAGCCTTGTAGATGTGGTGCTGAGGGACATGGTTTAGTGGTAACCTGGTAGTGTTGTGTTAACAATTGGACTTGGTGATCTTAGAAGTCTTATCCAGCCTAAACAATCCATGATTCTGTGACTTGGTGTCTGCCACAGGCAGGGCAGTGCTCAGCCTCATGGTGCAGTTATCCACCTTCTAGTAACACAGCAGTAATCCAGCAGTAATCTCTGCTGGAACTGGCCTTCACCTGCAAGCCTGGCATCAATTCTCAGTCCATTAGGGATGGATGTCAAAACCCCATGCTAATATGCAGGGATTACAGGAGGATGGAGCTCTGTGAGTGACAGCTGAGGGATCTTAATGGGACTATGCATTACCAATATCAAGGCTAATTTTAAACCAAATATTCCTTCCAACAGACCTGGAGAAAATGGCATCTTTCTGTCAAAGAGCTCTGGGCCAATTTCTTCAGATTTTATGCACTCCCTTTCTGCAGTTTCGCAGGCTGCCTGCCTTAATGGGTGTTTTCAAGTTCTGTCTTTACAGAAGGAGGCAGTTGGGTGCTCTGACTCCTGTGCTGGCTTCCACAGCTGTTAGAACAAGGAACAAGCTGTTCTTTCTCTCACTCTCATACTGATTTGCTTTAGCATCATTTGCACAGAAATTCTGAATTGAGACCTATCCTTGCTCTGCAAAAGCTGCCCTGTACAGCAATAACCCTGGCCCAAGCACCTCCAATATCTCTTTGAAGTCAGAGACATTGCATGGTTACAGAAGACCTAAATTAAGTGATGGAGAGATCAATCACCAGTAAACCCTTGTATTTAGGTCTTCAGAAACAAAAGTTCTCCTAAACATAGAATGAATTTTGACATGCTTTACAGATGTCCCACCATAACATACAAGTCCTTCAGCAAAAAAGAGCTAAACTGAAAGTCCAAATCCAGACACTCTGTTAAGGCACTTCTGATCTATGTTTTCTTCCCCTTTCCAATGTACTTATGCTAATAACCTGGTGGGAAAATGTCTCACAGGATATATTTTTGTCCCTGAAAATAATTTTCCTGCAGCCTGTGAGATGCAATATGATGCATTGTTCCTGTTATGGAGAGGTTTCTCCTGGATATGCTTAATAAAATTACAGTAAATGAAACAAAATGAGATGACAAATGAGTGGAAAATTTATAGGTTCTACTGAAAATAAACCCCAACATTTTCACGAGCACATTATTTATCAGTTCAATATCTTTGTATTTATACAGTACTTCTCACCATGAGCTGCTTTAATTATCCTTTCAAATACTCTCCTCCATGTCAGGAAGGAGTGTATTTTCTCTTAGAGGAAATCTGGTGAGAGTTCACTCACACTTTCCCTTCCTTCTGGAAACCATCTATATTTTTGTTCCTTTCCACAGCACAGAGAAATGTTCGATTTGTTTTTTTCAGTGCTTTTTTAACTTTCTGATCACAGGTTTGTAATTTGATTTTTGTCTTCTTCCTTTCCCTCTCATTTCCATTCACAATCAGCCTCCCTCCCCCCCTAATTTTTCATATTTGACCCCCCAAATATGCACAATTAATTATTGATTGAGTGACCTGTACTAGTGGGAGGTGTCCCTGCCTATGGCAGGGGGTTGGAACTAGATGATTCTTGAGGTCCCTTCCAACCTCACCATTCTATGATTCTATGATATCAGCCCCCTCCTTTTTATCTGATTGTCACCTATCTGTGCCATAGAGTTCAGTCATTGCCTCTTAACAATATAGTGAACAGCTTTACTGAGAATATCGTAATAAACAATTGAAACTGTTTTATAAGTCTCAGCAGGACAAGGGGTGATAGTTTTAAACTGAAATAGGGGAGATTTAGACTAGAGATAAGGAAGTAACTGTTGCCTAGGAGGTGGCAGAAGCCCCATCCCTGGAAACATTGCAGGTCAGGTTAGATGGGGCTCTGTGGGACCTGATCTAGTTAAGATGTCCCTGCTGACTGCAGGACAGTTGGACAAGGTGACCTTCAAAGGTCACTTCCAACCTAAACCGTTCTGTGATTCTACAGTTCTGTTTCCCCGTAATGGTTGATTTAGACACTGGCAAATGATTGTTGTTTGTCCCTGACAATATACAGAATTGAGAAAACATCAGTGTGTGTTTGATGCTTTCTTTAACAGCCTGGCTGCAGTTCCCTGCCAGGATTTCTGATGCCTTTTCTCTTTTCAGGTGTTGTGCCACCTCTTTCTTTCTGATGCAAACCAAGGGTGACAGACCTGAGGAAAGATTCAGCCACACTTCTCCTGGATAATTTTTACCCTATTTTGGGGTGAAAAGAAACTTTTATCTAGTGGAAAAAGTGAAAACTGGAGAAAATACTTGCAAACTGGAGAAAATATTTCTAAGCCATCACTGAATGTTCAAATTAAATTTCCAGTGCTTCCTAACTTTTCGGTCTGTCCTAGATTTATCCAGGCAACCACCTAGGTGCTTAATGAAGCTATGTGTTTAAGAAAAAGCAGGGGTTTTGCTAATGGGAGAGATACCATTCACTGCAGACTCTTTTTTTTTTTTTCCCCTTCATCTGATCCCTCATAGATACTCTGTAATATTTACTGCACAATGCATTCGTGCCTTCATCTCCTATGTAAACCATGGTCCTTGGAATGCTTTGCCTCCCAGAAAGCTTGTTATATGTGTTGGGAAGGGATCTACTTATTCAAGAGGCTTGGTGGTACCAAGAGCAATGTTGCAATGTGGTTTAGGCATTAGAAGTCTAAATAATACTTAGCAGTTAGCTAGTTGTTTAATGGACTGTGGGCAGCTGACCCTCATCTTGCCTTTATTCTTCATAGAGTATATGGGAGGAGGATGTTAGTCAGATGAAACTTTAGTCAGCAACCCTCCCATACATTTTAAAGAAAATGGGGCAATGATCTTGAAAGTCTTTTCCAGTCAGAAGGATTCTATGCATATCCATCAAACACACACAGGTGTTTTCCCCTCCACTTTGCATGGAATTTGGGTCTGGAGAACAGGTCTTATGAGGAGCAGCTGAGGGAACTGAAGTTGTTTAGCCTGGAGAAAAGGAGGCTGAGGGAAGACCTCCTTGATCTCTATGACTCCCTGAAAGGAAGTTATAGTGAGATGGGGGTCAATCTCTTCTCCCTAGTAACAAGTGATAGGATGAGAGGAAATGGCCTCATCTTGTGCCAGAGGAGATTTATTAGGTTGGATATTAGAAGAAATATCTTCACCAAAAGGTTATAAATTACAGGAATAGGCTGTCCAGGAAGGTGGTTGAAACTCCATCCCTGGAGGTGTTTAAAAGACACAGTGATGTGGTGTGAAGGGACATGTGTTAGCACCAGATCTGGCATAGTTAGATAACGTTTGGACCTGATGATCTTGAAGGTCTGTTACAACTGAAATGATTCTGTGATTCTGCCATATAGCTGTGATACCTTTACCTATTGTATCTTGCTTTTGTGTAATGCCTGATGGTACATAAGTCCACACAATGCAGTTCACCATCAGCACTTCACCAGAAAATCAGAACAGAACTTATTAGTGTATAACATCCATTAACCCAGGAAAAAAAAAAAAAAAACAAAAAACAAAAAAAAAGGAAAGAAAGAAAGTACTTTCATTAATCATGGCTTATTTAGTGAGTTGAGGCAGAGTACAGCCATCCTGCAGAAAGTACCTATAAATACCCTATGCAGAGCTTTGTGCTGTCAGGAGGGAGAGTGCAGGTAGAGGGAAAAGAATGATTGAGATTAAATCTGTCCCAGTGCAGCAGCTAATGTCTTAGTGATTGTCTGGAATGACAGTGGAGTGGTTAGCTATCCAAAATACAAGCAAGTTCAGGAATATGTGCCCAAACGACATCACAATCCTCAATTAAAACTGGCATAGAGTTTGCAGTCTGGTGTCACTCATCCACAAAAGCTGTGGTGAAATCTTTTGGGTCTTACTCTTACCCTCATTTTCTGCCCTTTAAAAAAATAAAATAAAAGCCCCAGTAAAAATAGTTCTATGACACTCATAGACTACTCCTTAGCAGATTGTGATTTCCTCCGGAATCTAGCAAATCTCAGAAATACATTTCAGTTCCAGTCTGTTGCTGTGCATGGTACCATTCCTGTCAGGTTTTTCTGTGGCTGTAAAATGTGGGTTTGTGATGAAAGGTGGTATCTATTTTGATAATGTGGTGATAGAAGAAATGGCGAAGATCAAAGACATGGTTATTGTGATTCTATTCCATGGTATTTTTTTTTTTTTAATAGGCAGCAGAATGATTTTTCCCCCAAAATAGAGCATATAGACTCCATACTTTAATAAACCACCACCACCTCCTCCTTATTGTCTTCAAAATAAAAAATAAATGAAAACATATGTCACCAAGGAGCTGATGGATATTGACACAGACCTGTAATTTGACGAAGCAGGGCAGGTCACAGCTGTCTGCTGGGTGCACACAGAATCTCAGTGTGGTAGGGGTTGGAAAGGACCTTTGGAGATCACCTAGTTTAACCTCAGAGCAGCTTGCCCAGGATTACAATGTCCAGGTGGGTTTGGAATCTCTCTGGAGGAGACTCCACAGCCTGGCCCAAGGCTCCAGCACCCTCACAGGAAATAATTTTTACTCATGTTCAAATGGGACCTCCTGGGTCCCAGTTTGTGCTTGTCGCCCCTTGCCCTGTCACTGGGCACCACTGGAAAGAGTCTGGCCCCATCCTCTTGTCCTCCACCCTTTTGATATTGATAAGATCCCCTCTCAGTTTTCTGTTCTCCAGCCCCATGTATGTCACCCTTTCCTCCTCAGAGAGATGCCCCAGTCCCCTCATCATCTTTTGTAGCTTCTGCAGGACTCTCCCATAGTTCCCTGTCTTTGTTGAACTGGGGAGCCCAAAACTGGACCTAGTACTCCAGTTGTGGCCTCACTAGGGAAGAGTAGAGGGGGAGGAGAATATAACACCTTTGCCAGCAGCTGGAAAAAGGGAAGTGCCTGGTCAGGGCTATTTGCTCTCTGCAAAGCTCCCCAGCCTTTTACCCTCATTTAAAAAACTTAATTTTCTCTTGCAACTATTGATTGCAGTCATCTATCAGAAGCAATCAATAGTTGACAGTCTGGATTTTTGCATATATGGCAAATTCTAGAGAAGTAAATTCTAATGTTCACCAAGTGGAAAAAAAAAAATCATTTCCTAAAAGCCCTTTCTTCCTTCAGCCAGACCTTCTGTGCAAGATGCATCTCAGGACTGTTCTGGGCTGTCAGCCTCAGATTCCTGTTATATTCAATGGCAAGTGCAGATGCAGCTTTCAGAAGAACATCTCTAAATGAGGCTTGGAGGGTCCCTCAGAGAAATATGCTTCCCTTCTCCCTCCCCTGCCCCTTCCACCTCTATGTGCTGTACAAAGAAGACTTGAAAAGATGGAGCAGGGAAATCTTCAAACTTAAGCCTTCTGGGTCATCTTTTTATATCCTAAAATAAGCTCAACAGCAGAGACCTTTAAAGGCTTTTCCTTTTGTTGGAAGACTTTAATGAGAAGTGGATAAACTGACATTGATCTCTTCACGCTGGGGTTTGGTACACCAGGATGCTGGAGATGTTTTTAGGTGATAAAGTTCTGCTCAAGTGCTCCGTAAATAAATGCAGTAATAGAGAGATTTGGCTTATGTCAGGAGGAGATGAGCTGAACAGAATAGACTCTAATAGGCAACTTCTTCATGAAAACATTGGAGTAGTACAAGAACAATGAAGTTTGTCTGTGTCCTTTGAACTCAATGAGTGCAAATTGCATGTGGTCGTATTTTAAGGATGGGAGAAATTGGATCAGATCTGAGTGGCCTTCTGAATTCTCCTCTTGGCTCTGCTTTCATCTTTAGTAGATGTTCCTAATGCAGATCAATGTTTCTGTTGATGTAAAGTAATCTGGAAGAAGTCTAATTTAGACACAACCTAATTTAATTTTCTCTGTTTGGCCATGCTGTGTAATCCGGTGTTGAAAAGCAAATCTTAGAGCAGCTTTTCTTGACTGTACTGACAATTACACAAGCTAAGTGGTTGTGCCTTTTGGGACAGCATGTTCACATCTCCCTGGCAGGTTTATATTTGTTTTATTTAGGTGCTATTTCAAGCCAGGGTTTATGTGATAACCACTTGGGCAGACAAATTAGCTGTTTATGTTCTAATTAATCTCAAATAACTTTTATTGGAAGCCTTCAAGAATATTACTAATGAACATATTCATGATAGATTGCTCATAAACAAATACTTATGGCTTTATTCCTAAACTATCATTTAAGTCTGAAAATATTACCACATGGTTTCAGAAAGTTGTATTCTATCCAGTGTAAATGCAATGATTACATTACCATCACATTCACAAGCTGTCAGCTGTCAGATTTTACTGGTGTATATACTGAAGTAAATAACGAAGCAGTGTTGCAATTTCTCATGGAAATGTGGCTCTGGAGTTATTAAACCCATCTAAATACATAGTAAGTAAATAAATCTCAACTTTATATAAAATGCTGACATGGGAGATGATTTGTGACACTAATGGCACCATAAGGTCAGGACACTTTGCCAGTGGTTGTGGCATTAGTGATCCTTTGAAACGTCATGCTCCAGCCAGGATCCGCCTCACTGCCTCGCAGACCTTACCTAATGGTTTGGGAGCAGTTTGCCTTGTGCCGGCCTCTCCAAGGGCATGGATTTCCCTCCTGCTGAGTTTCTCAGGGCACATGTGAGGTAGAACATCTTGTCCTGCAGAAACAAGGCAACAGGCTGTTGGGTCTGTGGGTTTCTACTAAAATGGAGGGGAAAGTTTGGCTAGCAAGGTACTTAGATAAATATAACTCCAGGACCTACATAAGGAAAATGCCCCACTCTCTCCTCTTAGCAGACTCTCTCCTTGCTACAGGGCTGAGGATAACACTGAAGTGAACAGTAAAATACAAAGTGCACCATCTTACAGCATGGCATATCATTTTTCTTTGACATCTCATAACTTACCCTTTTCCACAGCTTTTTTTTGTTCTGAGCCAAATGTCACAAGTTAATGCATGAATAAATGAGGAGGGTTCTCACCACTTTCATGATATGTTGCAAAATATACACAGGTGGTGCTTTAAAGCCTGCCATTTGCCTCAATAACGAAATACCATTTGCATTTTACTGGCTTCTCGGTGTGTCAGATCCTGCACCTGTTCAAGACCGATTCCAGTAGGCATTCTAGCAGAGCCTATATTTTAACTTCTTTCCACTGGTAAATAGGTCAGTATTTCAAAGCAAAAATCTATTAAAGAGCAAGTTAAGTGTTCTGTCTGAAAGGAAATAGGGCATCTATGAACTTAAATTAAAAATAAATTGGGCAATAATCAGTCAAAAAATGATAGAAGCATTGAAAAAAATCAGTCCCAACAGGAAGAGTAAAGAAATCCAAACAAATTCCAACTTCGAGCTCTGCTGTATTAAATTCATCTTTCCACAAAGCCTTTATGTACTTAAATGTACGACCTGCCCAGCTGTAATCAGTGGTAAACTACATGTGCTTGAAGTTATACGTATTCTCGTGATCTCTGGTTGGAGTGATCAAGATTTTTGAGCATCTCTGGAAAAATGTATTTCTGATCATGTGTAAACTGTTATGTTTACAGTATTTGGTACACTGAATATTCCTTAACACGCCACGAGTTTGACTGCGGTTAGAGGCGTTGTAACGCTGGATGCTGTGGCACTTGGAGAACAATACCACAATTTGCTTAAGGGTTTTTCTGAATGCAGAAATGATGCAAAGGGAAGAGGTGATTTTTAATATTCCTGTCAGCACCAGATGCCACATGTAAGAAAAACTCCATGATCTTTCAAGGCATTATAACCTATCTGGAATGATTGCAGATGTTTTTCAGCTTGCTGTACTCTAGCAAGGTGCTAGGAGTGAGTCCAGAGCAAATTTGAGCAACCACTGCCTAAAGCCATCCATCATCATTTGCAGACATTTAATCTTGTGCCTCTTGGCCCCAGCAAAGAACTTTGAATCGGTCTGAACGAGAGTGTTCGTGATGTTTACAGTCTACATTAAGTGGCTTTTAGAAAGGAAGAAAAGCTTTTACTTCATGAATTAATCGCTCTCTGTATATTATTATGATGGTACTAATAGAAGCCAGTATACACAATAAAAAGACAATCAAAACACATCAGCTCTGGTTGTCAGGAAAATCAGAGTTTTTAAGAGTTGCATGTACGCAAATTAAATTAGGTTAAGAAATTTGTAATGCTATTAGGTGGCCTTTGCAGGCTTTAAACTCATGAAGCAGGGCTTGGCTTTTCCCATTTCTCGTTGTCAGTGGGCATACATGTGCAGTGGGAACAGGAACAGGAGAGAGCTGGAAACCAAAATGTATGCCAGCCCAAGGGTGTGTTTCAGCACACAACTAGAAAAATGAAGCTCCAGGGGCTTCAATGAAAAAGTCCTATGTTTGTGTATCCAAAACTAACTAATTATAAGCAGTTAGATATGGGCGTTTAGATCTCCAACTACCCTGTTTAGAGGGTGGTTCTGCACCCAAAGCAGGCAGCTGGCCAAGAGGGCAAATTAGACATCAATCTCAGTAGAGTCCAGTGGGAGATGGAACATTGGCAACAAGAGGAGGGCTTGTGCTGTTTCAGCCCCGCAAAGAACATCATGATCTTCTCTTCCCTCACAAAATGCTTGGATGATTTGATGTATTTGCAGGTTTTTTGAGACTTGTTTTTCCCCGTTTTGAACTGTTTGGGCACCTCAGTACAAGAGGGATGTTGAGGTGCTGGAGCAAGTGCAGAGGAGAGCAATGAAGCTGATGAAGGGCCTGGAGAATAAATCTTATGAAGAGTGACTGAGTGAGCTGGGGCTGATTAGTTTGAAAAAGAGGAGGCTGAGGGAAGACCCCATTGCTGTCTACAGCTACCTAAAAGAACGTTGTGGAGAGGTTGGTGATGGTCTCTTCTCACAGGTAATTAGCGATAGAACAAGAGGGAATGGCCTCAAAGCTGTGGCTGGGTAGGTTTAGACTAGATACTAGGAATTTTTTTTTCCACAGAAAGAGCGGTCAGGCATTGGAATGGGCTGCCCCGGGAAGTGGTGGAGTCACCAATCCTGGATGTGTTTAAAAGTTGTTTGGATGTGGTGCCTGGGGATACGGTGTAGGATCAGTCTTGAAGAGTAGGGTTATTGGTTGGACTTGGTGATCCTGAGAGTCTTTTCCAACTTGAGTGTTTCTGTGGTTCCGTGAATCCCAGCTGGCAGCTAAGTCTCATGCAGCAGTTTGTTCACTCCTCCCTGGTGGGGTGGGGGAGAGAATCAGAAGGCAAAAAGTGAGAAAATGAATTGGTTGAAGACAGTTGAATAGATAAAGTGAAAAACCATGTCTACAAAGCAAAACAAAGTATTCATTTACTACTCCACACCAGCAGGAAGGTGTTCAGCCGTCTCCAGGAGGACAGGGCTCCATCACACATAATGATGGCTTGGGAAGACAAATGCCATCACTCTGAATATGTGTCCACCTTCCCTCCTTCCCCCAGCTTTGTATGCTGAGCAAGATGTTGTATAGTCTGCAATATCCCTTTGGTCAGTCAAGTTCAGCTGCCCTAGCTGTGTTCCCTCCCAGCAACTTGTGCACCGCTAGCCAGCACACTGGTGGGGTGGTGAGAGGAGCAGAAAAGACCTTGACTGTGTATAAGCTGTGCTCAGCAATTAAAAAAAAAAAAATCCCTGTGTTATCAACACTGTTTCCATTAAAAATCCCCATACCAGCAGCTATGAAGAAAATTAACTCTGTCCCAGCCCAAACTAGCAGTTATTTCAGAAATGTGTAGCTTTTGCTGCAGGAAAGCATGGAAGTTGTATCTCAATTAACATGACAGTGTTTATAAAGAAAAGGCAATTGGAGCACTTTCACTGTGTAACATTTTGACTTTTCTTTCCTGAGCCATTATGAGAAATAGAAATATTCTTCTGGGACTGGTGAAAAATACCATTTATTGCAATAAAATTACCCCATCTCAGTTGGCTGAACCAACATCTTAACTGCTGAAGAGCATTTACCTTGAAGACAAGGGGAAGGGCTTTTTCTAGTCTTAAAAATATAATAATTGCCAGTGTAGAATTAAACATTTTTCTGGTTTCCCTGTAGCAGGAGGCACAAGCTACCCTGCTCTGAGAGCAGACCTGAGAGATACATACTCTCAGAGCAAAATGAGAGTTACATACAAGCTGTCACCATTTTGGTGGCGGTGTTTTAACAGGTGGGTTCCTGCTGCCAGTGGCTACTGGATGGTTGTTAATGGCAGCTATAAGTTTCTGCTCTATGTTAGCCCCTTTGGACCCAGCTTGAGTGGCTCATTGCTGTGTAAGCTGTAGAGGGAGGTCCCAACTCTGCCCTTCTCACTGCGGTTGGTGCCATTTGCTGCAATGCAGCCTTCACCATCACCTCTGTGGTGCAATAAATTAATAAATAAAAGTACCTACACAAATAAAAATGATGTGGTGTTGAGCTTTTATTCCTAAATATATTGTTCCTTAGCCCAAGCCTAACTGCTGGCCCCATCTAAATCGAGACATGTGGCTGAGAATCACTGCTCCACTTTGTGCCTTTCCAGTGGGTCTGAGAAAACTGAGCTGTGCAGCTCCCATTGACGGTGATGGGAACTTCACAACTGATATGCCAGTCACTTCACCGAAGTTTTTCCCCTTTAGAAGTATCATTGAGTGAGCCATAAAGCCCACAAAGAGCACATCAATCACAGCTGCACCCTGGCTTGATGCCTGCCTGCTGCTCCATTCAGAGAGCTGCTGTGTGCAGTCTCTCTCAGAAGGTATCTGCTGTAATCTGGGTGGAGGAGAGCTATAGCCTGTCTCATACACCACGTTGGTGGCAAGTCTTCCTGAAAGCCACATAGAGTGTCTTTAAAACACCAGGAATGAAGTGGAAAGGAATTGCCTTTAGGTTGGGAAAAACATGTTCCTGTGCACAGCACAGCAGAAATTCCAGGTACCTTTGCTGTCCATAAGCCACACTGCCATTGCTAATTACAGTGTCAAACCTGTCACCCCGTGCTGTTCTTGGCTGTGTTATACCTCCAGAAGACACACTTCTTGGTGAAAGGCAGCATGTGCTGCTGCATTTATGATTTGGCCTGTTTGCGTTCCCTGTGTGCACCCCTCAGGCCAGCTGTGGCTGCAAGTTACTGATTGAACAGAAGCCCTTTCCAGTCGAGTTAAGCAGCTTTAAAGGTAGGCTTCTGCAAAAAGTAGGCTCACCTGCAACTTCTGTTGGCTTCAAAAGGATGAGTTTTCCATTTGAATGTGAGGAAAAAACTTCAGTCTGAGGGTGCTGGAGCACTGGACGAGGCTGCCTGGAGAGGCTCTCCTTCTCTGAAGAGATTCTAAACCTGCCCAGGATTGACAAGTCTTTGGAAAGGCTGCTCAGGCAAATGGTGAGCTCACCATCCCTGGAGGGATTTAAAGCTATGACTCTCCATTTTCCAAATTGAGTTCTTTTTGACTCTTTCACCTGCAGGTTATGGTGTAACTTTTCCTTGAACACAATGATGATGTGGGTTACCACGTATCAAAAGATCATGTGTTTGGGACACCACCCTGTGTCCCAAACCTCAGCATTGTCAGAAATTCCTGTCACGCCAACATACTTGCTTTCACAAGTGCTCTCCTAATTTGGAGATGCTCAAATCCTTTGGAATATTTACCTTTTCTTATATTTATGAGGCTTCTCACTCAACACACAACATTTCTTACGTTTGTTTGCTTTGAGCAGTAGCTGTTGTCTTATGAACACTAACTGCTCTACTATAAAAGATTGGCCTAATTCTCATAGCAACTGAGTCAAAAATTAAGATTTATTGTCTACATTTATGCATAGGACTGGAAAACTCTTTAAAGATAAGCCCTTTTAGATTGGCTGTTACATACTCAGAATAGTGGAATTTGGAACAAACGTTGATATCCATCATTAATTGAGGATTTCTACAGAATTTGAGGCTAGCAGACAGATTGGGCAAGCTCTGCTGTGCCCTCCTGCTCCAGCCATGAATTTGGCTCTTAGACTTGTGTTTGTTTGAGCTGTGTGCTTTAAAGGAATGTGCAAGGATATGGGCATTGTTCTGTTGGCATGCAAGTTACCCAGACTCATGTATGTTTATTTAACTGAAGCTATGGGATGAAGTACTTGATACGGTTAATTTATTACGAGACATAAATTCAGTAACATGGTAAAGAACTTACTGTGAAATGACGGACAACTCGTATTAGAATTCCTCTGCTAATGCTGTGCAACACTCATTTATTATTATTATACACCCAAAAGTGCTTTTGGCACAGTTTTGACACGCTCTACTAACAGACATCCAGTCCGAATTTATTGCCCAAGATCGATCCCTGTAGGAATGGCAAAGTCTCCACATGACTCCTGTGCTGTCAGGTACCACGTGCTGCCAGCTATCCAAACAACTGCAGGCAGGGTGCCAGGGAAAACATATTATAACATATTAGAAAACTCTATTTTGACTTGCACCTTTGTTAAAAAAATAGGAGGCTGAATTTTAAAGTAATAATAATAAAAGAAATGCTTTTGGATTTGGGACCTGAAGGCAATTCAATGACCCTTCAGACTAATCACATATAAAGTCTAGGCATAAGCATTCAGTACAGTTCTTCAGTCAGTGCAGAGGGAAGTGAAATGCTAAGTCCTGTACTTCACCATTAATTTTTTTTTCTTCCTCTTACAATTTAATATTGAACAATGATGAAATATGTCATCCATAATGGGAGAATTGGCTGAAGTGATTTTCCAGTAATTAAAAAAATGTATGGAATCTGGGTCAGTCTCCTAGCAAAATACCCAATATAAATTGATTCAGAGAGAGCCTAATCCATGAAACATATGATTTCAGTTCATTATCTGATTTCTGAAAGGTTGCAGTACCTGAGGATCTTGTTTTCATTATCTGGGTGGATGGAGAGTAATCCAAAGTTCCTTTAAAACAAGGAGGTGCATTGTAGCTTCCTCATCATTGAAGGAAAGCATACTAAACATGCTTGAAGTAAGTGCCAAAACTTTAGCAAGTTCAGTATTCAGGTAGAGTGAAAGCATGCACAGTCTCTTAGAATCATTTAGGCTGGAAGAGACTTTTAGGATCATCAAGTACAACCATTAAACCAGCACTGCCAAGTCACCACTAAACCATATGCCTTTGCATCATATCTACATGGCTTTCAAATCCTTCCAGGTATGGTGACTCCAGAACTTCCCTGGACAGTCTGTTCAAGGGCTTGACAACCCTTTTGGGCAAGAAATTCGGTTGTTTCTAGGTAGAAGAGATCAATCCTTACCTCACTACAACATCCTTTCAGGCAGTTGTAGAGAGCAAGAAGGTCTCCCCTGAGCCTCCTTTTCTCTAGATTAAACAATTCTAGTCCCTCAGTCATTCCTCCTAATAGTTGTGCTCTAGACCCTTAGTAGTTCCATTGCCCTTCCCTGCTCCTTCCCTTGAAGCAGTTCCTTCACCGCCTTGGAGTTCCTAAGGCCTCTCCAGTAGTGATGGGTCAAATCCTGCTTGCTGTAGCTGTACAGTTAGTGTGCTGGAAGCCAACAGAATTAATTTCCTAAGTGAGAAGAATGGTTTTTAACTGCATTAATTGCACTCATTATTTTTCCTGTGTTCATCCAAAAGCCTGCCCACTGATTTCAGGAGCATTAGCTGTAAGTTTTACAGTTTTATAGCTTATTTCTTTTTAACTATGGTAAATTCCTCTTGGCTTCTGAGATGCTTTTCTGGAATGAATTCTGCAAGATCATCAAATCTGCAACAAACTCTCTGGTCAGAGATTTAGACTTTTTTTTTTTTTTTTTTTTTTTTTTTTTTTTTTTTTTTTTGTGTGGCATCAGGAACTGTAATCTTATTTGAAGCCAGACAGTTCCTCTGTTCCATCATCAGTAACTTCAGCAAAGTAGATTTTGAGATTTTGTTGTTTTAAAATTAGAATCTCTCTATTCCTATTTCATTAGGAGAAGTTCAACAGATCTGTAATAAAGGATTTGAAATCACTCTAATTTAATGGAGGCTCTTCCCTAATATGAATGATAGAACTGGTACAGGACTAATCAAATATATTAGTGCATAGAATGGAGATTGCAGAGGCTCATTTATCTTTTTGACCATGTTTTATATTGTCTATCTTTTACCTTTTTTTTTTTTTTCCCTCTATTTTACCTTTACCTTTTCTCTGAGCTTCCACTAGCCAAATTCACTTAGGGTTCATTGTAAAATGGTCCTGGAGTAGATTACCTAGTGCTTAATGGATTGTATTTCTGCAGGACCATAGAAATTATATTTATTAGGGAGTTTGGATTTATAGAAAATTAATACAAATATCAAAAGACTTGTAACATTATGAATGTTTCTGGGGTCCATAACTTTAACAGCTTTGTGTGGAGGTCTGCCATCCTTGTAGACCTAGCAAAGTGATATGTCAAACAAAAACATTTGCTGCTTTTGTTGGGTTTTGATGTTACACTTGGTTCACTTCAGATGTTCTAAAAATCAAGAAGCCTTATAAAAGTTAATTAGGTTGTTAAAAACGTGAAGTGTAATCAAAGAGTTTTGCTTCATGTCTGGATTTCGGTGCTAGACTATTGGCATCAACTGCATGATTAAGAGTCACTCTTCTAATTTAGCTATTAGACAATCATTAGCCTGATTACTACATATTGACTGCTGTACTTAGCTCTCGGATCATACTACAGGATGGGGAGGGGGGAAATACACCAGGAGAAAAGAATAATTTACCGGTGACGGCTTTGCTTAATAGTTCTCAGAGCTGGTTTGGTTTTTAAAACATTTTCCCTTTCAAAGTAAATGCTCACCTTGGCATTTGGAGATGTATAAGCCTGTCAGGTTGGTACAGCAGTGTGTGACCAAGGCTGGGTTTCAGGCTCTGAAGGAAACCAAATGCTCCCTTTGTATCTTGGGCTCTGAAGGTCACTCCAAAGTCAGGCTGTATTTTCATAGCAGGAGAAGGTGGAGTTTTATGCTGCTTCTGAGACCCAGAAATCTTGAAAGCCCTAGTTTAGAAACATTTAGGTTCCCAACTCCTGTTGAAATCCTTCTATGTCACAGCTTCCTGCTTGGAAAGTGGGAATGATGTTAATTTGGTCTGTCTAGTCTAGTTCAGCTGTAAAGCCTCAGGGAGAAGGGCTGTCTCTAACCATATGCTTGTGCAGTGCCTGTCACAGTGGGGACCCAACTTCATCCGAGGCCTCTGAGGACAGAGGCAATATAAACAGCAATAATATGAAGTCAAAGAGGAATTTTTGATGCATGATCCAGAGCCTTCAGCTTTGCTCTACGCCAGGAGTACTGTGGGCATCCAGCTTGCTCTTTTGAACCACGGACCCAGGCACTGGTGTCCTATGTGCCTGTTGCCTTGCATGAGGCTTCCCAGTGTCTGTTCTGCCCTAGACTTTAAGGCGTCTTCTCCCTGTGTATGAAGTTAACCACCCCAAGGACAAGAGTGAAGGGGGAGTCTGTGCCGAAAGGGAGGAGCAAGAAATCTTTTTTCTTGCTTTTCCTAAGCATCCTCCTCCAGATTAGAGGTTCCTCAAAGTCCTCTTTTGCCTGGAACACCTCAGCAGGGAACAGGGGTGATCTGCTAGTGAGAGCATGTGGTCTTCCTGGAGCTCAGGCAATCCTGGGCAGGGCAATGCTGGCTTTGTAACTCTTAAAACATTTGTGGAAATCATAGAATCATAAAATATTTTGGGTTGAGGACATTTAAAAACCACTCAGTCCAACCCCCCTGCAGTCAGCAGGGACATCTTCAACTGGATCAGGTTGCTCAGAGGCCCATCTGACTTGACTGAGAGTGTTTCCAGAGAGAGGGTATTAGCATCTATCTGGGCAACCTGGGCCAGTCTCTCACCACTCTGAATGTAAAAAATGTCTTCCTTCTATCTAGTCAAGGGTCCTGGTGAAATCTAATCAATGTCTTGATTTAATTTGGGGCAAATTTCTCCCTTATGAGTTTGTTTTGTCATATTCAGGCTTTCTGAAGATGAAGTCCTTGGAATATTGTTCTGTATCACCCACATTAGAGCTGATAGCTATTGGTAATGACCGATTCTTTCATTGTTCCTCAGCCCAGCCCTATGGCCACCTTTTGTGCCAGACTGCTTGGTGCTGAAATGGAGCTCATCATACTTATGATGAGCACAGAAAGCATTATCAACCTCTGCTTCTGTGAGTCTTGCTCTGTGGCTCCACTCAGCAGCATAGTGAATATCATCCATAGTAAGTAGCTAATTTAGCATCTCCTATCTGAAAATGTGGTAGTGATGAATAATCAGCAAAGATTTAAATGATCAGGAACTTTTTGAAAGGCTGAAAGACGAAATTCAGATCTTCTGTTATGATATTCCATGAGTATTATATAATGCTAAGTGCCTATACAGACACCTATGTTAAAAGATAACACGAAGGTTGTTGGGACTTAACCCTGTGTAATGCATTTTTGTTCTCTCACCAAGTAACCTCAAATTATTTTCCTTGTCAGGGTGATTGACTGATCTTGATTGAAGAATCCTTCATTGTTAGAGAATATCTTTTTGTTTCATAATTTCCCCAGTGAGCTCTAAATCCTGCTACTCCTCTCTGCAAAGAACTGACATCTGCCAGAAGTGACTGCCCACAGAAATGCAGGCCCCTATGAATATTGTCTCAGGAACGTTTCTTTCCATATCAAAAGACACACAATAAAGCTCAATCATTTTGGCTAGAAACTGAAATTAAGCATAGAAACACTGCCCCAGATAAAGCAACACCCCATGCATGCCAGCCCTGGGCTGCTGGTGCTTCAATGTGTTCTGCTGGCTTTTGGGGATAAGCCCCAGCTGTAGGAACTCTGGTGTGCAGCATCCCTCTGTGCCTTTGCTGAGAAAACAGCCCCAATTTGCTTTCTGGCCTTCCGAGGCTGTGGCTTAAGGCCACTGGCTGCTGGTGGTGCCTGTCTTTACATCTTAATTCCAAAGCAGCTCACTTTTCTGCTTCCTCCTTCTTCCTTCTGGCTTCCTACCATGTTCCCGAAGAACTTTTCCCAGCCTTGAGTCTCTCTGCCACAGCACTGGGCTTCTCCAGGTCATGTCACCAAGTAGGACTGCCTCTGTGATGGGCAGGTGACCTGCCTGAAACTAGAAAATAGGACCAGTCTTGGTTTTTTTGAGTCTTTCAGCTGTGTAAAAGGTTTAGATCAGCTTTGGACAAGTTTCTGAGCTTAAGCTTTTGTGGGGCCCAAATCTTTTTTCTCCTCACGTCAATGTGTTTTGGATCAGGCCCCTTGTCGGGTTAGGCTGCCTCTTTTGATGTATTAGCCTGTTGCTGATTAAATGTATATTTCACTTTTTAATTTTCCCTTTTCGGGGCAGCATTGCTCTAATGGAGACCCATTTAGCCATTGCTATAGATCAAAAAAGCCAAGCTTCCTCTGCACCACTATGGATTTTCCATGGAGCTGCACATAAGAGCCTTGAAGTTATTAAATCCTTTTGTTTTGCTGTCAATTAAAGACGGGTAAACATCAGTCAAGGCAGGGTGGGTTAGGTTTTTTTGGCTTGGTAATTAATCAGTGAGCCCCTTCTCTCTTTCCCTTCCGCTTTCCCGCTCCTTTCTGTGTTTTATTTCATGTCTGTCCTGGTTTCTTTCTAATAGTAGCAGGCAGCTGTACAGCGTGGACTTCAGTGCTTCAGCAGCCCAACTCCGTGCCTGGATCAGTCACAGCCTTACAAATTAGCACAATCCCTGGTACGCATGTCAAAATATGAAAGGGAATGGGCCCTGTTTCAGTGGATTTGATTTTGTTTTACTGTGCTGCTCTGCACACAGCACACACAATGTCCTTTTACATTAAGAAATTAGTTACATTTCCTTGATGGCTCACTTTCTTATTAGGTCACATTTGGCAGAACTGTTCAGGGCTACTCCTAATTATTCATATAATATCATCTTACGTATGAGGATGGCCCATTTTCCACTAATTTCTCAACCCTGTTTTTCTTTCTCTAATGGCATATGACCAGCTCCTAACGTAAAAGAAGAGAAAAGAGGGTGAATAAAAGGAGAGGAAAAGAAAAAGAACTCTGCTGTACAACCAAAACGGGTAATTATGCTCCTCTAAGCACATCACTAGAGCCCAGCTGGCACAATTAAAGAAATAGCTGATCAGTTCCAGTTATTGATTCTGTTAACATGTTTGTTCACGGTTGCTTCTTGTCTAATTAGTTTTTTCTGCTTTCTTAGTCTGAAAGCATACCTTTTCAGTCAAATCTGGTTTCAGGCATCAGATAGCAATGCTTTATTTAGACCACTTGCTAGCCATTTATTTTAATGCAACAGTACTTCTGTTCCTGGGTTTTTTTAACCCAGTGTGGGGCTGATTCTTTGGAAGAACACTGAATTTCCTTGAGCTATTGGAAAGACTCTGACATTTAAGAGGATGCTTCATAACAGTGGAATGAACAGATCTGATAGCTGGGGTTAGGGGATCTCTTGGAAGCACCTGAAAACACAGAGATACCTCTTGCTGGTTGTGAGAATTTACTTGGCAATTAAGGAAGAGTGAATGTTAAGGCTCTGTGCTTGCATTTTAATTGCACGGATAGACAGTTTTAACTGCTCACAGATTTTTCTGCCTACCTGAATCTGGTATTTTTTTTTTCTCTTTCTTGAAAAATCAGCTGCTATGTAGAAATGAGTCCTTTGTCAAAATGGCCCTTCTCACCACATGGGGAATGGGCAAAGAGAAAGAAAACTGAGTGGGAATGCAAGTGTTGTGGGGTTTCTACATTTCCAGAGTGCTAACACGCAGCTGTAAAATGCTTTTGGTTTCATACGTGCCTTTCACATGTGAGTGACAGGGATTGACACATCAAACAAAAAATATTTGCCCTCCTGTAGTACTGCAGCACGTGAAAATATTAAGAAATGCAGCATTTTGCCCTCATTCAGAATGGCGACAACAAAGAAAAGAAGAAATCTTTGACTGTTTTGCAGGACAGAAAATCCATTTCTAACCAGCTCTAACTCTGGTGCTCCTTTGTGCTGCCGAGCAGCTCTCACACTGCACCTCCAACATGAACACGGTTCGGTGCTGGATACAGCTTTACGTATTTTAATAAAGAATAAATAGATCATTGCAGCCTAAATAACTTTCCCCTCATATTTAAAAACAGCAAACAGGAAAGAAGGTGCTGCAGTCTCCATGACACAATATGTGTGTCTGCACACATGAATGCACACAAGGCACCTCAAACGGATAGTGGGTAGCGTCAGCCTGACAGATTTAAAGGTGCAGAACAGAGAAAAGACATCATAATTCTCCAACTTAAAGATGTTGTTCAGGCAATGATTTCTTCAGAGCAGAGAATTGCTTATTGCCTTGTGCAAAGAGATTGGAAGGAGTGCATTATGTGGACTGAGAGAATAAAAATGACTTTTACGTCTGTTCTCAAGATCTCATTTTGGGTTGTTAGAGCTGTATAAATACAGGTTGCTATTAACTGCTTTCAGGACCCAGAGATGTGTACATATTTTAGATAGTGCAGTAGTCCTTGTCTTTATGACTGACATCACCTTTTCCCAATTCTCCATTTTCTACTAGGTTGGGGGTTGGGAATCCAAGAAATATTTCAGCTGTTAGCAGATAAAACCTGTACTCTACCACCTGGTTATCATTCCAAGAGCATGCAGCACAAACATTCAAACATTTTTGATGCATCTTAGCTCCATCACTTCTTCTCTGGTGAGAATATTCAGTGTAGTTTAATCCCAGGTTTCATCCCAATCTCCCTCCTAGCTGCCTGGGACACAGTGTCCCTCCTGCTCCCCAAAGCTCCCTTCTGTGGGAGTTTCCCTGCAGCTACACTGCTCTCCAAATGTGCAGGAGGTGAGGGAAAGGAAACAAGAAATTATAAAAGTACCTGAGAGAGATGCTGGAAAAGTCTAGGGATCCACTGCTGCACACTGGGGATGTGTTGGTAAGAGACATGGGGGATTTGGTCATCTGCAGAATGTGGCTGCGCTGGGTGTAGTCTGTAGGGCAGCATTTCCCATTACTGGAGGATGTTTAGCCTGCTTGGGCTGCAGGTGAGATGTTGGGGCAGCCCAGTGGAGACCAGGAATGTCCCCTTGTTAAACAAGGGCTTTGGGAAGCTGAGGTTCAGCTCCCAGCCCTGTCACACACTGCTTGGGGAATTCTGAGGAGGGAATCTTGTTTCATTCTGCCTCAGTTTGCTGTCTGCAAAATACTGAAAGTAGAGCAAATGTGATTCCCTCTGCCCAAGGGCCTTTGTAAAGACAAAAACTGTAGGTGGTGTGATTGACAGCTGGATAATGGTTGGACACAAAGATTTTAAAGGGTCCAGAGGTGGCTACAGAAATAATCCAAGGGCTAGAATGCCTCTGCTGTGAGGACAGGTTGAGAGAGCTTGGGCTGTTAAGCCTGGAGAAGAGAAGATTCTAGGGAGACCTTATTGTGTCCTTTCAGTACTTAAAGGGGCCTACGAGAAAGATGGGGATAGACTTTTTATCAGGGCCGGTTGTGACAGGACAAGGAGTGATGGTTTTAAACTAAAAAAATTGAGAGATTCAGTCTAGACAGAAGAAAGGCATTTTTTACACTGAGGGTGGTGAGACACTGGCTCAGATTGCCCTGAGAGGCGGTAGACATTTTGGGTCAGATTGTCTGGGGCTCTGAGCAACCTAGTGTAGCTGGAGATCTCCCTACTCAC
This sequence comes from Ramphastos sulfuratus, assembly GCA_013399055.1. Classification (NCBI taxonomy): domain Eukaryota; kingdom Metazoa; phylum Chordata; class Aves; order Piciformes; family Ramphastidae; genus Ramphastos; species Ramphastos sulfuratus. Next base: position 361,464 of record WBNM01002920.1, read on the forward strand.
TGCAGGGACCTTCCAACTCAAAGCATTCTATGATTCTATAACTCTAAGAAAGGGCTGCCTTTGGCAGAGGGCTCTGTCACAGACGTGGGGGCTGTCTGAGCTGTCTTTATTGAAGCTCCAGCTCTTTGTGGGGAAGCTTTCTCCTCTTCCTACCATAAAAAAAGGATGTAAATTGGAAGGGTACAGCACTTCTCATAAAAACTCTGTGCATTTATATTTAAACACTGAAGTCACACCACTCCCTATTGAAAAGCCCTCGCCTCTATTGTTGCACATGACGAGCGCAGAAAGAGACCATTATACTCAGCAAAAATGTATTTTCCTTGCTCATTTTCCTGGAAACAAAACCTTCCGAGCCCTGGTGGCACAAGCCTCACCGAGTGGCATTGATAAAGAGGGAGAAATTGCACATGGCACCAAACCACCAGCTCTGTCTGAGAGGAAAAGAAGGAATAAAAGCTCCAAAATGTGGCAACAGCTGCCTGTGTGAAATGGCGAGATTGCCTCTGTGGCACCACGGAGCAGTTTACCAATAAGGCTCTCTCTGGCTGTTATAGTTGTGTTCAATAGCAATGACAGCTGTCAAGGAGCTCAGGGACTTGCTGTGATGCCTTCAACATTTTAATCACTCCAGCAACGGTGTGGGAAGACTGTTTGTGTTTGGAGCACTGTTATTGCCATATGATATTTAAAAGGAATCGGTAATTGTTATTTACCCAAAAAATTAGAAGGCGCTTTTGGTTGTTGTGCTACAGCTCTCGTTGCTGTAAACAGAGAGGACAGGTCCTCTCGCAGTTTAATTCTGAGCAGCTAATTGGTGATTTACATAGCCCTTGTACCATCACACTCTCAATCCTCAGACGATGAACTATTTTTCCCTGAGAAGCTCAACTGGCAGATTTTAATATTCCATTAACTTTACAGTTTCACTCTAACATCGCATCTTGAGACACCGGGGCACTTTGATTCAAACTCCAGGAAATTAATTTTCTCTTTTATTATACCACCAGTAACTACCTTTAAAAAAGAAAAAAAGAAAAAAAAAGAAACTTTAAAACTCCTGGTGACATGAGTATAATATGTAAAAATGACAGGAGGAATTACAAATTTTATTTCCGTAAGAGAAGGAAAAGGGGGGGGGGGGGTAATTATAGTGCTGAACCATTGTAGTCAATCTGAAATTAAGACACTTTTCTAAGACAGGGAATTCACAGGGCGAAGAAATGATCCTGCTGTAAATCTTTGCAGTCAAAAGGTACTAACAGTTGTTAACCCCTTTTGCTGCAGCCAAAATGTTTTGACTGAATATTCCTGCAAAAGAGAACAAATAAAAAATAAAACCCAACGGAAAATTTGGTATTGAGAAGACTGAACTTTTTAACCTTGTCTAAAATGACCACAACTCTTCCAAGGGATCAAAAAACAAAACAAAAACAAAAAGAAAACAAAAAGAAAAAAAAAAAGAAGAGGAGCGGCTTCACTTAAATGTTCTCTCACACCTGGCTGAATTAAGTTTCTTGGTAATATTCTGTTACATCAAAGGTCTAAAATGGTGTTGAAATACTTCCAGTTGATGGCAGTGTATTAACTTCAATTTTATAGGTGAATATAGAATAAAGAGATGAAGTAGAATACAGAATCATCTGTATTCTGCAGAAAAAAACCCAACACGTTTAAATATATAAGGGTACCTATATATTCCCTGAACACAGGCAAACAATGATTAAAAGTCAAAATATGCTCAGCTGGAAGAGCAGGTTGGTCCTCATGTACAAAAAAAGAGCAAAAATATAAATAAAAATAGTTGTATTTAATTTGCCCAATCCCAGCTCTTCTTATCTCTGCTGTCATGCTCCTACCCTCATATTCTCCCAAATTTGCCTACCGTTCTCTGCTCCCAACCCTGGGAATTCCTGCTGGCATCGCTTCTGCCTCGGTGCAGCCCAGACACAGATGCAGTGATGTGTTATTTCCACTTCTAGACACAAACCACCTCATTTTTCACAATGAATGCTACTGACTGCAGGAAATGTTATAGCTGGGAGTTTTATGACCTGATTGCTTTGTCCAAGCCCCCTCTCGAACTTGAGTTAGTGAAGCTGCTAGAGGCTCAGAAGGGCCAAGGCTCAGCATCCCAGGCTAAACAGGGTCTCTGGTGCTGGCACCCTTCACAGCATCACACCCTTGGGTCTGGGCATCCTGTATGGGGCTGCTGTTGCTTGGGTGATCTCTGGTTACTATCCAAGCCCCAGGAGATGATTGAGGTCTGCAGAAGAGCAAGAAAATCTTGTCTGGAGCTGAGAGGTGATTCCCCTCAGCTTCTAAGAGGGAAGATGTGGGATAAAGGCCTGGTGGAGAATATGGACCTGTGACAGGAAGGTGTCAGAACTGAGGGGAGAGGAAATGGCAATGGTGTTAAAACAGCACTTCATGGAGGTGATGGAGATCTTCCCAAGCAGAAGTTCATGCACACCTGTCCAGAATGGTGTCCTGCTATGGTACAGAGGTCACAATTTAGACTTCTTGAGATCTCGTTTGTCCTATTTATTTTTAACGATTCAATGATTATAGTCATAGAATCATTTCGCTTGCAAGACAGCTTTAAGTTCTACTGTTAAACCAGCACTGCAGGTCACCACTACACCGTGTCTCTCAGCACCACACCTACATGGCTTTTAAACTCATCCAAAATGGCGACTCCACCACTTTCCTGGGCAGCCAGCAGTCTGTTCCATGGTTTGACAACCCTTTCTGGGAAGAAATTGCTCCTAATGTCCAACCTAAACTTCCCCTGGTACAATCTGAGGCAATTTCCTCTTGTTCTATCAAAAAATGGGGCAGGAAACATAGATTTTTTTAGTCACCAAGCAGTGACTAATATGAATTTCTGAAATGTAGTAACATAACCCATGTTCTTGGAATGATGGAACAACATGGATAGGAGCATTTAAAATACCTTTGTTCTGTTTGTTTTTTCATTTAAACTCAAATAAGGATTTACAGGCTCCCATACCATAGAATTATTTTTTAAATGGGATTATACACATGGAGGTTTCTTTCCATTTATCTTCTCTTTAAACAGAAAGGATTTTCCCATGGAGTATTGTATTGGGTTGCGAAAGATCTGGGGTGTCTGAGCACCATCAAAGCCAAAGAGTGGTATAATTGCTGCACAATTTGCAGCTCAGGTACAGCAACTACAGGAAATTGCAGGGGGAGGGATCCTGCCGGCAGAAAGGCGTTGGCTGCAGAATATCCACTGGTTCTGCTTTAAAAAGAGATGAAAGTAGCCTGGAAAATGTTCATCCTCAATAAGAAAGGGAGATTTCTGATATGCTCTCGGAAGGCAGGAGAATATATGAGCACTGCTTCTGAGGAGGGCAGGAGAAATTCCAGCACAAAGCAAACACACTTGCTCTTTGTTGCTGGAATTAAGGCAACCAGAAACTAGAATTACTCTGTCTCTTTTCTCGATTTCCAAATAGTGGTATTGTAATAACATTGTGTGTTTTTCACTCTGTTCTTGCAAAACTTTTGTCTGCCATCTTAATATTTTAATGAATTTCTGTTTAAGCATAACTAAAAAACTCAAGGAACAGATCTTACTTGTACATTTTGTGACACCTCTGTTGGATTAGAGGTGACCTGGGAGTTACAGCCTCTGCCTGCTGTTTTCATGGGGCTATTAGCAACCAAACCCCTGCAACCTTTATATGTGTGGGTGAAGGATTAGTCATGTGGAGAGGAACCTGTGTGAAGAAAGCAATGTGACACTATTTCCTGCTGAGATAATAACTTCACTTTCATGCCAGGATGAGTAGAGAGGTAACTGAGACCTCAGAGAATTTAATTACACATACGTTGTAAGCACAGGCTATGGCAGTTTATGTTACCATAACATATTAGCTTAACCATAGCTTCCATGTGCTTCAGACAAAACCAAGCAGGGATTTCATACAGTCATAGAATACTTTGGTCTGAAATTTATGAGCCTTTCAGTGGTGGGACATAGTGGGAACATACATGACTGAATTTCACTAAAATTTGGTACATAAACTCTGGCGTTTAGATGCAACTCTCCTGCACCTCATCCACAGGTACATCATAGCTTGAGGAGTTCTAATGCAAAAGAGTTGATAATGAACATAAATTCTCCCATGGAAGCTGTGATTCATCCTAAACCAGCCTTGTAGCCTTCTGTGATGACTATTATTAATACAAGATTTTGTCTTTGAGGTGATCAAGAAGAGCAGAGGATACTTGTCATGGTTGCTCTGTGTAGATCTACTGTCAATCCTTTGTGGTTTTAGCCAAGCCAGCACAGTGGAGTGGAATGATAAATGCCAATAGCTCTACAGTAAAGAAGTGTTTGTGATTTTTTTTATTGAATTTGGGGGTTAAGACTGTCACTTTATGTAGCTCTTACCTCTCCATGCTTTTTCTCTCATAACTTAAGATCTATCGAGGTCTTTCAGCCTAATCTCTGTGAAGCACTGTAGGAAATTTACGTCATTTACTATATCAGTTCTGGGCCCTGGAAAGTTCTCAGTTCTGCTTTGATAGCTCATGAAGAACCAGCTTTAGCAAACACTCTTGGTTTTTTGCCCCCAATCATAAATCCAAATCTTACTGACTTCAAGTGAGCTGGCACATGCTCATGGACTCCTTGCTAAGCTCTGGAGCCAGCACCATGCAGAATACTGGCAGGACAACCATTATGCTTTTAGTGTCTTAATATTAACAATATAAGCATATGAGATGTCACAGTATCCCAGAATGGTGGGTGTTGGAAGGGACCTCTGGAGATAATCTAGTCCAACCTCCCTGCTAACATAAAGTCACTCAGTGCAGAGTGCTCAGGATGGCATACAGGTAGGTTTGGAATCTTTTCAGAGAAGGAAACTCCACAACCTCTCTGGGTAGCCTGGTTAAATGCTTGGTCATCCTCACAGGAAAAAAAGTTTTCCTCATGTTCAGATGGAGCCTGCTGTGTTCCAGTTTAATCCACTGCCCATTGCTCTGTCACTGGACACCACTGAAAAGGGTCTGGCACTATCCTTTTGTCTCCCCACATTATTAATAAACATTGCTAAGTTCCCCTCTCAGTCTTTTCTTCTCCAGGCTAAACAGCCCCAGGTCTCAGCCTCTCTGGGTCAGCAAGATGCTCCAGTCCACTCACATCTTTGTCATAAATATTTCTCGCTTTTGTTGATAGATTTGTAAATGCCTGTTGTGGGGCAGCTCTGCTGCGCAGGTGCTTTGGAGGCAGAGACTTTGGCCATGGGCACGGCTGCGAGGCCCGTCTGTGGCAGTAGGGAAGGCTGCGGGACAGCTCCTGCCGCGCTCCCCCTGCCACTCTCCTGTTGCCATGGAGAGCAGATTTTGTCATGCACACCGATGGGTCCCGCGCCTCTCCTCTCTGCCAGGGTAATCTGCTGTCACTGCGGTCATCACAGCCACCCGGCGGTTTTTGTTTTTAATATACTCCTCTCAGTGGCACGCATCGCTTTCGGCTGCCTAGGTGCCTTTTGACATTTGCAGCGTGATGTGCCGCAGCTCGTTTACACCCAGATGTGCTCTGCTCGGAAAAGCTGCTCGCCGCTACCGTGTGTTCTGCAAGGTTACTCAGGATACATGTGCCGGTGTCTCACCTTTTGTCTTTAAAGGGATGCAGGATGGATGTCTTTCAAACGGAAAGACGGTGACTGGGAAAAAAAATGGGGGAAAACAAGTAACAAGATCAAAGACATAAATAGAACAAAATATGCACAAGAGATCTCATCCGAGATCAAAGATGGGAGCATAATTACCATGAGTAAGACGTGCCGAGCTCACCAGAACAGAATGGTTCGTGCGCCTGGAGAATTCTGCAGACAGAAACTGTTGTGTGAGAAATCGAGCACTCGCTGAGTGAGGGAAGGACGTTTATCCTGCATCGGAGGGGGACAGCACAGACTCCACCATTACGGCAGGGCTGCTTATTGCTGCCTGACCCCACACAGGGCTGCAGCCATACAAGTGGCTCAAAGAAAATCTCTGAACCTTTTTGGTTTAAAAGCTTCTGATCCGGGGCGGGGGGAGGAAAAAACCCAGTCCCGGCTCTTTAGCCCTGGGACGTATGTAGTTTTCAGGTAGATGTTTACAAGGGTAAATGTAGTGATTGTTGCAGGTGCAGTTGGCAGAAAAAACAATTGCTGCTGTTAACGTACCTTAACGCAGAGAGGAATTGTACAGGACATGAAGAATCTCTTTTCACTGGCTCTGCTCAGTCAGAGATTGAGAATGTGCCTGTGATTTTTATGGCTGTTGTGCACGTGTATCCGCAGGCCTTAACTGAGCATCCTTAAAAATGGAATAAATAAACAAGTTGTCTAAAAGTAAAGTTGCAGTGGCTGAGCTGAAACTGCAAAATGATGATTCCACCCAGCATATATATAAAAACTATATATATATATATATAAACAAACAAACATATATATATAATAGATAAAATAAATGCACACATACATATGTGTGTATATATATATATACACACACACTAGAATATAGTTTGATTTTTAGTGGAGTTTCCCCAGATTTATTCTTTTCCTGAGAACACTCTCTGGACACTGATCAATCCTTGATGTGTTTCCACATATGATATGCCTTCTCCAAGAATGTCTCTGACATTGTGGGAGCATGGAAACCCAGGAGGTGATTTTTACTTAGTACCTCTCTTTTTCTGTAAGCATGACCAGAAATTCAGACACAGGTCCATACATCAGGATTCTTTCCAGTGGGAAGAGTGGACAAAAAAGAAAATATGAATGATGAGCCTACTGTCAAGGCTTATTTTCACAGAGGTAGTATGGAAACTGGGTTTAGTATGAAGATGCTAAATATAAGACCTTCAAAGGGACATGTCTGTATAAAGCACATTTCCTCTTTCCATGATAAATATGTAGGCTGATTCTGCTGCATGCAGGCATTTTGCAGGTACTGTAGAATTTTTATGGTATAATATGCATTTTAAAATGTATAATTTTTAGCAGGAAAAAAAAAAGTTTACTTAGAAAAAAGTATTGCACAGCTGCTTCTCTTCAAAAGGGTAGACTCAATTCTATCTTGTCATGTCCCTATGATCTTTCTGAAGTAGATGTACAGAGATGAAACTGAGAGATTTTGTCCTTTTGTGGGAGATATTCCTTCACAAAAAACACCCTGTCAAGTCTTTAGGCCAAGGTGATTTATGATTTATCATCTGAAGATCATCAGATGCTGTCAGATTAGAGACCAGGTTTATTCTGTGATGTCCGTTACTGTTTCTGTTCTCCTGCAAGCCTTTGCTTTGACTTCAGTTCTACCAGAAATCTGTGAACTCACTCATAGAAGGAATCAAATTGGGGTTGTTTGTAGTGTGAAGGTGCTGCTGCTATTCACAGGTGCTTTCAAAATAACCATGATGCTCATGGTCATGGGCAGCCTGCTGTAGGTGACTCTGCTTGAGTTGGGTAAGATGGCTCTGAAGGTTCCTGACAACTTCATTCAGTCAGTGATTCTGTATGTCCTCACGCTCTTCATTTTGATTCAGATGACAGAACAATATATACCTTGGTCCTATTTAACTCTACAGATGGGCCCCATTCCATAAAATGGGCTCCATAGGAATGGTGACCACAGATTTTGCACACATCTAATATATTTATTTTCATTAGATAATGCCATAGGCTTTGGTTCAACTAAGTGCTTAAACACCAAAGGCAGGCACACAAGTTATCCTGAGGAAGTCAAGAGAGGTGCTTTTGTAGGGAATACTTCAGCTTAAGTGCTTGGCTGGATAAGAGCTGTACTCATGATTTTCATTAGAAGAGCACTGAGCAGAGTGTGTAGTGCAGAAAAGAGGACACACATCGCATACGAATCTCTACCTTTTACATAGTCTTTGAAATCTTAATGCTTAGCTGGAAGCATTGGTGAAAGGTGCAGCATTTGCTCTGAACACACAATTCATTGCTTAGCAGTGGAGTAAGCTGGATTTGGGGCAAACATCATTTTGCCCAATAACAAAAAGGTTATTTGGGTTGTTTGGTTTTTTGTTTGTTTTTTGTGGGTTTTTGTTTGTTTGTTTGTTTGTTTGTTTGTTGGTAAGACTGAGCTGTCAAACCTTTTTTCTGGACCGATAGCAACTGAAGAGTGACTCTTCCCTCAGTGCCTCATTCAACAACACAAGTACCCAATCAATTCAAATAATTTATTATTTCCCAAGAACTGCTGTAGCTCATGGCAAGTGTGAGCAGCCTCAGAGGGTCAGAAGGCAGCTAAAAGACAGTACAGCAAAGGAAAGCCACAGGTATATTCTCTAAATCTTCATGTTTTCTTGACACATTTAAGCCACATTATATTTAATTTATCAATACTGTAGGATGAAAATTATTGTGCCAAAGAGCTGGGTCACCGCAGAATGTTGTGGAATGCTGGGGACTTGTTCCTTCCCTGCAGAACTGTTGCCAGGATTGCTCATCCTGGCAGGGTGCATGAGCTCATCTGCTTCCTCACAGAATCACTTTCACTGTCTTTAGGTACAATCTAAGAAGTTATTTAAGTAAAGTAAATTGAAGGAAGCTGGATTTTGGCATGGTAAGGTCAATAAGAGGCTTTCATACCAGTTAGGGTGAAGCCTTCCATTTCATGGGTGGCATGTTATCTCCTGCATGGTGCCTCCCATTGAATTGGCAATGCCAAATATTTTCCTCCCTTCTGAAAGTCTTTTGGTCTGTCTTCTCTGCACAGCTGAAGCCTTTCTTTCAATTCCAGTAGTGCAACCATTTTTACAGTGGGTATAAAGATAATGCAGATCTCAGTTTAAGTGGGAATCAGGCCCAGAGTGTGTGTATCAAAGGCTATTTGAATTACATTCAGCACTGTTTACAGTTTCGGAGGAGTTGTAGAGCCTGTTAAAAATGAAATACTGCTTACAGAAAAGGGCTTATGTTTTCTGTTCTGCTGAAAAAAGGAAATAAGGAGGAAATCATATTTGTGCCTGTTCAAAGGCTGCCCAAGGACAGCTTTCATTCCTTGTGCCCCACTTAAATTATATGCTTTCACAGGAACTCCTCAGATACTTATTAAAAAAAAAAAAAGAGAGAGAGAGAAAAGAAAAGAAAAAGAAACACAGAGATCAGTGCTTCTGATTTTCACTCTATGGACACATCTAGGCTTGGAGCCATTGATAGGTATCTTACATCCTGAGCTACCTATATGAAAATTAAACAAAGCAAGAGGTGATCATCACAGGAACTGAGAAGTTAACTCTGTCCATGTCAATATCAAATAGCATTGTCTAAGATCATTTGGTTTCTAAGCAATAGAACAATCAGTTGTAACTTCACCCAGCACAAGCTGACCTATTGTTCATCCTCTTTCTCCACTTAGTTTTTTTCTTTTATATTTGGGTGTTTTAAGGGTTTTGTTGGTTTTTTTGTTTTGTTTTGTTTTGTTGTTGTTGTTGTTTTTGGGGGCGTTTTTTTGGCACAGCATGAGTACTTTGGGTATTTTGTCTGGTATTACCAGAGCTCCTCTAGTCCGGATGGAAGCTTCCCTGGCTTTTGACAGTAGGTAGACACACCATGGCACATGTACAGTGAAAGTGGTGTTTACCGGACTCTTCCCTGATAACTTTGAAATGTCTTTGTGTGGCTGGTGAGCATCGCTGATGGGCCTCATCTTGCCCTACATCTTGAGTCCTTACTAGATATGCAGAGGAGCTGATTCCTCTGCCTGTTTGACTCATAACAGATATTGTTCATAAGTTAAATGCTTTATAGGCTTTGTTACATCCTACCTAAAAAACCCAATCAGCGTGTGTTTTGAGGGAAGATAAAGCTTTTTCTTATAGTTCTTAATGTTCTATAAGAGTAATGGTATTTAATGCTCCTTGAGTAACTACATGCAACTGGAAGGATTTCATGGGGTCTGTGGTGCCCTTGCACCTCTCAGACCTTCCAGAAAGGAAGGAAAGAGTGCAGAGATCCAGAAAGCAGCAGGCAGCAGCACTACAAGTATGAAGTGACAGAAAATAATCTTTTGCAGAAACAGAGTCAAAGTGTTAGATGTGGTAGAATGCAGCCACTGGAGCTCCTTTGGCTGTCTTGTTGCCAGTGATTAAAGCAGTAGCAAATATGTTCTTCTTGCTGTTGTTGTTTCCTAATGAAGAAGAAAATAGAAAAGAATGAAGTCTGTTGTATTGGCTTCTTGTGGTTTGAAGAAGATACTCACTATCCACTGTACTAATTCCCCTGACACCATGCCATGTTAGATCTGCCAAAACAAAAAAGATACTAAAAAAAATTCACTGTTTTCTTGATACAAGCCCAGAATTCTCATTTTTCCCATCATATGAATATTGAGTCATTGATATTTTACATGTCACAGAATGGTTGAGATATCAGAGAAAACCAATGATTTGCATAAGTGTCCCAGAGGCATTTTTGGCTTCCCAGCATGCAGAAGCTTTAGCCTGTTGCCTTTACACGGAGTCTGCTCTAATGCTGCATGCCAGAGATGATAATTCATTTTGGGAAAGATGATCAGAAGAATCTTTATGGAGGTGTGACAGATGCAGCTGTAGCCATCACTTGAAGCACTTTCCCATAACCTGAGAAATGTAACTACTCCTGATTTTCTTTCTTGATTACTTTTTTAGGCATTGTTGAGCTGCAACCATTGCGTGCAATGAAACTCCTAAAAGAACAAGGGGATAAAAAGATTAAAGTGCCCGCAGCCACAGTTTCAGGACTTAATTGGACAGTGGCTACTCAACTATGAGCATTCCCTCAAAGAATGGAGGAGTTCTTGCAGGCTTCAAACAATGGAGATGCGTGGGTTGATGCCATCTGCGGCCTAGGGCTTGTGGAACAAAAAGATGTTTGAAGAAGGAGGAAATTCTCAGAGATATGGTAGAATGGGAATGATCTGAAAGTAATCAATCATTATGGTGACATAAATCACAACACAGAGCAGCCCACAGCCAGAAGATGTCAAATACCGCCCGCAGCGCATCAGTCTCTCCAGCATCATCACTTTTGTGTGTCGTGCCACTGCTCTTTTGTGGGCCATCAATTTTGTTGGGTGATGAAGGCCAAGAATGCCACTCTTCCTCCTTCCCCGCTAATTCAAGCTTTATGATTGCGCACCCTAACGTGCGCTTCAGCCGCATTCATCCTTTGACCCGCGCAAACCACCGATTGTGAGCTGGGTGCCAAAGCCACCAGATGTTGCTTGATCTCATAATTACGTTAGTGCTCCTGCTCCAGCGCCACGGCATCAAAACAATACCAGCCAATCTGGGGCACAAAGGGAGGCTGCGGCTCTCATGTGGTCATCTGGTCCACGCCTGACATTTCTGCCTAGAGCTCTCAGATGTTAAACTTAATTTCCCAGCCTTGATTATAAGCAAAATGATCTGTGCTCAATATTAAAAAAACATTTATCAGCTGGAAAACATGTAAAAGCATGGCATAAACTCATAGAAATGTTAATGAAAGGCAGACAAAATTAAGCAATAGTATTGTGTTCCTCAGGCTCTTACACACTTTTGCTTAAAAGAGGATCTAGGAGAGGAGATCAGAACAGAATTGGAGGATAAGCACAAAAAACACTGTTTGGAAATTCACTCCACTCCTTGTGGTTCAAAGCACTCGTCTGGAAGTCCTCCTAAATGAGCCAAGCATAATCCTTCTTTAACTTATTCCAACATTGATTGTCAGATCAGTATAAATCGTAAATCCCCCTGTGCCCATAGCAAGGCTCCCTCTTCCCGCTGTTATAAAGTGAAACATGAACCCCTGGCTGTGGCAGTCCTACCAAGAAATAGTACAAAGCAGGAAGGCAGTGATGGTGCTGTTGTCTAATGGAGGTCTGTCCCTCTATGTTAGAGCAGTGCCATATAGATGGTCTATAGGGCAGTCTAAGCACAAGGCTCCAAGTCCCAGTACAAAAATACTGGATGCAAATGACTCAAGCTGTATTATCCTTCATCATCAGGTCGTTTTGGTTGGGAAGACCTTTAAGATCACTGAATCAAACATCTTGTCTTACTGATCTGTATTGTGCCCACCTAGGGCTGAAATACAGCAAGGGTGTTTTCGTAGAGTCACAGAAGACCTGCACATGATGGCTGTTGAAAGGGACCTCTGGGGATCATCTAGTGCAACCTTGTTGCTAAAGCAGGGTCACCCATAGTAAGTTGCGTGGGATCACAATGTCCAGGTGGGTTGGGAATCTCTCCAGAGAAGGAGGCTCCACAACCTCTCTTGAGAGCCTCCTCCAGTGCTCCAGTACCCTCACAGGAAATAAGACTTTCCTCACGTTCAAACGGAACCTCCTAGATCCCAGTTTGTGCCACTGAAAAGGGTCTGGTCCCATCCTATTGATTCCTACCCTTTGGGTATTGATAAGTATTGATGAGATGCCTTCTCAATCTTCTCCAGGCTAAACAGCCCCAGGTCTCTCACCCTTTTATCTTCAGAGAGATTCTTCAGTACCCTCATCATCTCTGTAGCCTCTTTTGGACTATCTCTGGTAGTCCTATGTCTCTCTTGAACTGGGGAGCTCAGAACTGGGCACAATACTCTAGATGGTTTTGTTCCATTTTCCTTCCCTCTCCATTGTGAGCTGCAAGACATGTCTCAAACGAGGCACAAGGTAAACTGCAGCACTGGACAGTAATTACAAGCTAAAAAGAATGTCTAAGCAATAGAAGTTGGCTTCAGTGTGCCCTACTAATGTTCTCCATCTTGCAGTGTTTTCAAGTAAGAAACTAGAGTCATGCCATATATAAGAGAAATTTTATTTCCTGTACAACTACAGTTTTTAAGTGTAATGGCCCATCTAGAGCAGTGGGCAAATATTATATCCTAAGGTTTCAGATAATTGCCATCTTTATGCTTCATATCTGATCTTTCATAAACGTTATTTTACACAGTGCAATTAGACTTCAGGATGTAAAACTCTGAGGGTAATCCTGAACCTTTTAGCAGAGCTGGTATTTTCAGGATGCACTGACATCTAGATTCGGATCTAACTAATGGCACAAATCTGCAGCAATTTCCTTGAAATCAGTACAACGACATCAGCACAGACCCCAAAAAGGTGGGATGAGTGTCACACTGCTATTTCTTTTTCCAGTGAGCTCTAGAGATACAGGATTTTCCATTCAGTTAACTAAAAAGGAATAGAAAGAAATGATAGGACTCAATTTTATAATTTAACATATGGGAAACTTGGTTTTTTTTTACTATAAGCATATGAGCCTAAAAAAAAAAAAAAAAAAAAAAAAAAAAAAAAAAAAGCTGCTGAAGTAAAATGGAAAGAATTCACCTCAGGTATCATGAAATCCAAGGAAGTGACATCAAAGATTAAACCTGGTCTATTTATTTTTAAACTATTTTGTTTAAGTATCAGTTTTTACATCTGGAGCTTTTCTCTGCTCTGTGAATTTTTAAATCTAATTTTTATTTTTTAAGCATAAAACTGAATAAAGATCAAATTTTTTTTTTTTATTTTTATTTTTTTTATTGCCTCAGTACCACCATAATCCCCTCATATTGGGGACTCAAATTCTTTTGAGAGTTTTGAGTGTTGCATGTGGAAAGGTGCAAACTGTGGTCAATGTGAACCCCAGATGTGGTGCACTGGTGGCTTTGGCCCAGCAGAATGCAGTTGTTTGCCCATGGAGCAGTCACAGCTCTCCTGCTGCAGATAAGCCTTTTTATTCAAAGCACAAACTTCTGGACTACTTGGTCATGTTAAGACAATCTTGCTATTGTGTTAGCTAACACTACCTCTTGGTCATTCTGCTTTCTTGAACAGAGGAATGGAATTACCAGCATTGTTGGCCAGTAAGAGTTGCCAGCAGATCTCCTCCTATCCCATGAAGCTGCAGCCTCTTTCTCCAGCTGGGGAAGAGGCATGACGGACAGGGCTGCTTTGTTCCCCAGGCTGCTGGTCCTTACCTTTGATCTCACTAGTTCAGGAGTGAGAGAAGACCACTTGGGAAGCCACAGGAAAACTTCCAGAAATTTATGGCAAAGACAATTAAATGGACACACAGAGGAGGTTCCATCTGAACATAATGAAAAACTTCTCTGTGAGGTTGCCAGAGCACTGGCCCAGAGAGGCTGTGGAGTCTCTTCCAGAGAGATTCCAAACCCTACTGGACATCACGATCCTGGGCACCCTGCTTTGGGTGATCCTATTTTAGCAAGGAGGCTGGACTAAATTATGTCCAAAGGTCTCTTCCAACCCCACCATGATGAAATTCAGCAAAAAGGCTTTGTTTTGGTGAAGGAAGCCAACAGGAAAAACATATCAAGGAGAGCCAAGGTGACTCCAGGCTGTCCCCATTGCCCATGGGCAGCACAGTGCCCTGGAAGACCTTACACCTGGAGCTCTCCTCTAGGGCTCTCCAGCATGGTCAGCCTTCACCCGTGAGGGCTGGTGTGCTCTGGAGTACTTACCTGAACTTCCCAGAGGAAGGGAAGTTCAGAGGAGTGTGGAAAGCTCTGCATGGATAAGATATTTATCCATCATGCTGAATTTTGTTCCAAGTCCAAAACTGAAAACCTTTTTTGCGGGAAGAAGTTAACTGGAACTGCTGAAGTTTCTTTTCATGGATTATTTAAGCAGTACAAGATGTCATTAATTCTGAGTTTCTTCCATGTTATTCAGAAAAGTATGTCTGATTATGTAAATTAGAAGTTGCTGCTTAAAAATATTTTGCTTGAGAGATTGCAAAGGCAACACAGTAAATGAATTAAGATCAGAAAGCCTTGCTCAAGTGAGAAGATTGCATAAGTAACCGCATGTGTTATTGAAAAATACATATTGTTTACAACCTATTCTTGCAAGATCCTTAAATATTTCACTTTGAGGTTTGCTTGATATAAAATATTGCATTTGTTCAAGCTGTCACACAGGCTGGGCTCCGAGCTGATTTGCAGCTACATGCGGATTAAACCCGCAATGTTGTCCCGCTGCAATTTTGGATTTGATTTGGTTACTTTCCATCTTTTTAAGAAAAAGAAGGGAGTTTTCAAACCAAAAGGCAACGAGTGCTTACCTAATTAAAAATGTATCCATCTGCTGGGTTGGTGGCTGGCTTGTGATTCAAAGCGTGCAGATCTAAGTAGGTTGATTTATTTATGAAGACCTTATGACACTGAGAGATATGCACTCAAAAACATGTAAAAATAAATGTGGCTGCAGATGGGTTGACATACACGGATCTTTATGGGGGCCTAAATAACAGATAGAGAGAATTTGGAAAATGTGCTTTACAGGGAGGATCCTTTCATGTTGCTTCCACGTGTTTAACATTTAGAGCTCAAATAACAAAGCAGCCAGGGAACATGTTGTGAGATAACTCCAGTCTAAATATCCTATAGTGCCTTTTAAGCTGCAATGAGTGTTTCTGAAAGCTTCGTGTGAGTGATAGACTCATAAGGAGATGCTGCATTTTAAGCAATGTTTTATTTAGAGAACACTTTAAAGGGAATTTTAATTAAAGGGGAAAAAAGTAATTATCACTCGCAAACATGGTGTGTTGGAGTCAGGGTAAATTCTGTCGTCTTATATTTAATTTCACTGATATATTGGTAAATGTCTCCCAAATTAAGTTTGTTCTTAACTACACTCAAGCTTTGGAAACATGAAGTACCAATGGATGCATTCTCAATGCTGTAAATGCAGTTGCAATCCTCAGGTGAAGTTTGTTCACCGGTTTAGGGACTCTAGGAAATTTTGAGTGTAGGGAAACTATTGTGGCATTTCCATGTGGGGAGTGGAGCTGCTGGTGTTAACCCTTACATCGGTACTGATGTAATTCCACTGGTATGAGCTGGCTTCTTAAACTAATACAAATGGAATAATACCCATAACCAGTATGTAACGCTCTTGGGGTGAAGCTCAGTTTGTAGGTGGGCTGCATAGACCACCTGAGAAGTATGAGAAGAATGGAGAATGACATGCCTGGGAACAACTTCTCAAATCTAAAGGGTGGGGGTCAAAAGGATGGGAACAGACTCTTTCCAGTGGTGCCCAGTGATAGGACAAAGGGCAACAGGCAAAAACTGGAACCCAGGAAGTCTCATTTGAACATGAGGAAAAACGTTTTTTCTTTGAGGGCACTGGAGCACTGGACCAGGCTGCCCAGAGAGGTTGTGGAGTCTATTTCTCTGGAGAGATTCCAAACCCACCCGGACTGTGTGACCCTGGGCAATCTGCTCTGGGTAACCCCGCTTTAGCAGAGGGGTTGGACTAGATGATCTCCAGAGATCACTTCCAGCTCCTACCATCCTGTGACTCGGTGAACTTTGGAGTAGTTCTATGGCTTCTCTTTCTGTGTAGAGGATGAGTTCTAGAGAGTCTTGGTGTTTGTTCTGTTGATGTGCCTGGCAGCACGTTTGTTCAGGTTTTGTATGTTTTCCTGTGTGTTGACACTCACAGGTAAAACAAGTAATTTTATCCAAATCAGACAGAAGTTATTCCATTGTAGACCCCCTCTCCACACTGGTGTCCTCTTAAACTGAAACTCTCTTGCACCAAATGATAGAGTTGCTTCCAACAGAAGTGCATTTTTTACTGAACCATGCATTGACAATTGTGTTTAGCTTCACAAAAATGTTATTTCTCTCATCCAAGGTCAGCTTAAACCGGCTGCCTGGTACAGACATTTTTAGATTCTTTTCAGCCCCCTGTCAAGACATGCATGTGGATTTTGGAGTGCCAACAAAATATAGAAGCATGGTTTGTATATTGAGTCACCCAAGGAGGATATTAGACCAAGTTGTCTTTTGGTAGGAAGCCATCCTGGCATTTCTTTGGAAAACTTTAGAGATGTTTGAACAATTTGTATACTAACAGATGTCACCACTGGGATTCTGGTTTACTTTTCCAGCACTTTATTTGAATATCTTGCTGGCATTTGGGGATATTTTGGTATGGTGGTGGAAACTCAGACAAATCTACATTGTCTTTTACTTTGATCTCTTCCAAAGATATATTTTGATGAATGTTTCAGATAGTCAAGGGAAGAAAAAGCATAAATTTTACCATGTGTGTTCCCTCTGAGCAGAAGGGAGTGGATAAAAATTGACCAGTAACCCCTTCCTTTTGTTTCCAGCACATTGCAAATGGCATTTTTTTCTGTTTTCCTCATGCTGCACAAGCCCTTAAAATGGGGGACAAGAGATAGTGACTGGTTAAGGCAAATAGTTAGTCACATTCTTCCTCCAAATTGGACCTTTGTTCAAGTAGGACAGGAAAATTCTATGTGACTACTTTTAGTCTGTGCTCAAAACTGTGGCCGGGGTGGTAATGTGAGTAAGGGTTAATAGTGGTGATGGGCAGGGAAGGTAGCTGAGAAGGGTGGCATTTTCATACCCACATAAGCTGTAGTGGTTGCACGTTTCTCCCTGTATGCAATGTTTTTTGCAGTTTACCTTGTGATACTGCAAGAGGAAATGTTTGGGATGAAAATATTGTTGAAAATATCAGTCATACAATTGATTGTCTCAATGAAAGCAATACCAATGAGTCATCTCTGATGGAAACCTTGCCTTAAGGTAATATTCAGAGAGATATGTTCCTGCTCTTTGCCGTCACTATGGACCTGTGTAGAACATACTCAGGGTTTGGGGCTAATTTCCATTAAAGGAATGAGATGGTTACTGCTGGAGGAAAACTCAGAGGGGAATGAGACTCGACTAAGACTGATTTGAGCTGAAGAAATATGGTTTGTTGATGCCATCAGTGTGTGAAATAAGAGGAACTGATTCGTCCATCATGAATTAAAGAGAATCTTATGAAGAGGTTCATGCACCTGTAGGGTGGAGGTGCAGACCTGCACACATCTATTGTTCTAGTTCTGCAGTGGCACTCAGATACCTGAGAGTAGATTGAGATCTGGCTGTGCTAGAATCCCTACAGAAAATACGTCAGTATGTGATGGGTATACATAAAATGAGACCAAGGAAATCCAGCACAACAAACTACTTTATTCTCTGAGCTCTTGCCAGATCAGTCACAAAACTGAGGAAAATAATGGCTGCCATTTTTCTAACATAAATTGAGGGGTGGTTCTTTCATTGTTCTTCTTGCAGCTTTTCATTCCCATGCCTATTATTTTGTTTGTATGAACTTAATTTAGAATGTGTCATATTCTGCTATAAAATCAGTGTGAATACTGAGCTACAACACATGGATAGGCGTATCCTCACTTCCCCCGGCTGGTGGTTCCCCCAAAAGGATTTCTTAGATAATAAAAGACCTTTCTTTGGTGTCTATAGCTGCTATGAAATCAGGACAGAGAAACACACACAATGCTTCAGCTTTTGAGGTAAGCTGATCATTATCACTTTAAGGCCAGCCAGCCTATATACCACATGTTCCACACTGCCTTTTAAATGTTATCACAGCTCCATATTCTTTGCATGACTGGAGGAGCAGGCATTGGATACCTGCAGATCTCTGCAACTTGATATTTATTTAGCATCCTTGTTTTAAGTGAGTATTTGAGTTAATCACTTATATCCAGCCTGAAAGGTTTTGCTGCAGTAGCTGTTTAAGGGTGTCTGTGCGGAACTCAGAGCAGAGTCTTCCCAGATGTGAAATCCCAATCTTAATCTTTCTCTTGTCCTGTGAATATATCAGTCATGCCCAGAAAAAGAAACAAATGTTTTCCACTTCCTAGAACAAAACTCTATGATTTTATACCCTATTTTATACCTTAATATTAAAAAATTATTTAAAAATTCCTTTTAAATGAAGGGTTTGGGTTTTTTTTCTGATTTAAAACCAAACAATTTTCTTGTATACGGTGGCAGACATATATGGGTGGACTGTCTCAGATAGGACAGTTTAATCCGAGTTAATTAGTATTTACTCTCTATTAGAAGTGCCAGAAATCTTCTGTGCTCTGCAGGGAACCTGCCTGCTGTGCAGTTTGATTGATACCATCATTGCATAAATAATGTCTGAAGAGATCACTGTCTCCGACCACAGTAAGTAAAAAAGAATTAGAGCTCCGATACTGGTCTTTTGATTATTTGACCAAAACAGGCAATGCAGAGACTGCACAAAATTTACCTTTATTTATACAGAACATTTAATGGTGCAATAAAACTAATTCTGTATCCTTTTTGTTTACAATAATACCTGCAGTAAATTATGGCAGAAAACCTAAAATTCCGCTGTGAAAATGGATCTAGGATTTTTTTTTTTCCCCCACTTATATTAATTTTAGGTTTATTCTGTTTCACATGAAGAGCCTGATTCTACCTACCAACCAAAGCTGAGTAGCTAAGCTGTTGCTGAAATTCAGCTTTGCCTCAGGACAGGCCAGAATCTAGTTCAGAAATCTTAAACTGAGACCCTGTTCTCTAAGGAAAAACCTAAATCTGTCTGACCGAATGGTTTCCCCCCCTGTAGAAAAATGAGTGTGTGCTTTTAAAGCAGTCTGGATATAGTTTGCACGTCTCTCTGCCTAGACTTTTGCTTTACCCTTCCAATTCAACCCAGGCTCCTCTGAAATTGCCACAAACAGATTCCCCGCAATTTTTGGCCGAGGCTCATTTGCTTCCACTTGGTTCGTTATTAATGGAGCCCGTGCTCTTGCAGCCGCTCCGTGGAGTGCTCAGGAGGAGGAGGAGGTTGGACAGCCTCCCCGCTGGCTGCTGGCCCTGGCCGTTCTCCTCCCACCACCGCCGCTTGCCAGTCCTACATCTTCATCCCAGGAACTTTTCTTTTCTGGAAGCTGACACTACTCCCAGATGATCCCGAATGAGTCAGAAGCCCAGCTGCTGAGGACTGGCGGTACAAAGCCAGCGATACTCGAAAGCAGTTTGTAATAATTAAGGTGTCTGTTAACCTCCACCGCTTCCAATAACCTTTCAGTGAAACGTGGGCAGGCACATTCCTCTCTCTCCGGGTTGCCAAGCATCTGTGCTAGCACTGCAAACGACCTGCAGCCTCACACAGTTATTTGTGCTGGTTTATTGGTCACACTTTCACGGAGAAAAACTCAGGTTGCTGCTTGTCCTTGGTCTTACTGAGGGAAGAGAGCCGGGATGGGCTAAACTGGCATATGCACTGCAGAGGTGGGCACTTGAATTTACCAAATTTGATTAACTCAAGTGGTGGGTGATTCTCACTTTGACACCACAGGGTGTTTCCTTCTCTTTTATTTGCTCTGTCTGTCCTGCTTTACAGATTTTTTTTTTTTTTTTTTGCCACTGCCTTTTAATATTTGCCTGTATTAGGATGCATAAATTGCATTGTAACCACTCCTGGTTTGTAACCAGTTTTGGTGACAAGACTTCCTCTGGAGAGCTGCTAATGATGTATTTGTAAATTTTAGACTTTTTTCTGGGCTGTTTGGTCAGGAGCAATGCAATAAGAGCTACAACTTCAATTGTCATTAAAATCCTGCTACATTTCCCTTGCAACTGTTGGTTAGAAAAAGCAAGACATCTACAGATCCATCTGTCTGTATATTGTCGAGTCGCCAGTCCAGATAAATACACAGTGCTGAGCACCAAGGTGGTAATAAATAGGAAACTCCTGTGCCGATGATCACGAGTAGGAAAATGGAGTGCAAATCATCTGCGGTGCCTGAAGATCCCTTTCTTGCAGAGTGGATTTGCAAATGAGCTCTAAACCTGATGGTTTTCTTATCGAGGTCAGCAGCGAAACTCCTGCTAATCCCAGCTGAAACAAAATCATTCTGCCAGCTTGATGTTGGTAGAGATGCATATTACCTTCACGTGGCTGTGCTCCTGCTCGGCTTCTGTGCTACAGGCTGCAGCTGCAGCTAAACACGACCTGAGGAATGAAACCTTCCTCACAGCAAATAAAAAGCTGTTATTCTCAGAGAGCTGACCATCAATTTGTTGAGTAGTTTATCGGCAAATGTTTCATGCCCACAGGTCCGTTAAAAATCAGTAATTCCAGGGAGGAAGAGGCTGCGTATATCTGAGCATGGTCCTGGGCAGAAGCCGACCGTTGCTCCCAGTGCCAAGCCTGCTGAAGGTGCACCTTTGGGGCGTTATCCCTTTGACAATGAGACTCTGTGTGTGTGTGTGAAACTTCCTGGGGTTATTTTACACTCCTTTGCAAATAGCCGCATAATGTGAAGTTGTGTGGGAGTGGCGTAAACCGGGAGTGCATTTTTGTGGGAAAAGGCATTTTTCAGAGGAGCCCGGTGAATTTTTTTCCTGCAGGCAGTGCAATTGCATACTAAAGGAAAAGCTTGGGCTTCTTCTCTCCCCCTGCTTGCCTTTTTTTTTTTTTCCCCTCTTTTTTCCTTTTCCCTGTCTAAATGTAGTGCTGGGCCTCAGGAGGCTCATGAACACACAGAGCTTCCTACCGAGGCTGTCACTTGATTGACAGCAAAAAGCTTCTGGGGAGATGGACGAGCAGGAGTAGGTGGACATAGAAAAATGGCAAATGAAAAGATAAAGTAAAAATAGAACAGAATGTTTGCCCCAAAAGCGGAGCTCTTTTCGTGCCCAGGATGGATTTAACTTACGAATGTTTTGTGTGTGATTAGGAAAAATGTAAATTTGCTATACATATGTAAAGGAATGTGTGTGTGAGAGGCACTTAAATCCATTCAAAGAAAGATATTAATGGCAGAAATATACCCTAGATAAATCACGTGTGCCAACACCTGACTATTGGCACACTAATAAATTCCCACTAAGAAGAGGAAAACAAATAGTGCATGAACAGGAGACAACAAATTTTCAGTCAATTTGTTTCAAGGTGATGTGTAGTTTCTGAACCCTCCATGTCTGTGTGTGTGTGTTCACGTGCCTGTTTGTCCATACCATTCCTGTCCTATAAACAGTTCCCTAAATAACTGACCTCTCTGAGGCAGAGGATCGAACGTTTCACACGTTGTCATGATTATTACAGCATCTGCTGCAAGTCAGAGTGGGTTCACAGAGGAACTGAGACAAATATCGGTGGTGCTGGCTCTGTTTTTCTGGGCTGCATTAAATGAAGCATTTAAATGGTGTAAACTTGATTAAGGTGTAGATGTGGTGAGTCCCCATCACAGGCAAATTGCTCCTGGTGCTGCATTGGGATAACAGGAGCCAGTGTGCTAGTGGCATGGGTTAGTCTCTTAATGGGCGGTTAGAAAATGTAACAGATCCAACAGCTGTAACGAAATCTGAAGGAATAAATTTGTATGTCTGGTACTGTGCTCTGAGGTGAGTTACTTGCTGGAGCTGAGTACAGAATTTAATCCCAAGTATCAATGACATCTGTTAAAACCAAGCTGGGCTTTTACAATCAGTTGAAATGACACCAAGTAAGGAAATGGTGATTATTTTGGAAAAGCTTCCTAAAAAAACCCTTTTCTAGGAGCCAAACCAGAGTGGATTTGGCTGAATTGTGTACATTTTAGTTTATTACATTTTCAGGCCCCTTTTACATTGTCTCTGTTTATTTTAGGTGAAATGTCTTAAAAACAATAAAAATCGCATTAATAGGAATATTTGTAAGGTTTCACAGAAACCTGGCGTGGGTTGAAAGAGACCTCTGGAGATCACCCATGCTAAAGATGGGTCACCCAGAGCAGGTTGCCCAGGATCACAATGTCCAGGTGGTTTTTTAATCTCTCCAGAGAGGGAGACTCCACAATCTCCCTTGGCAGCCTGTTCCAGGGCTCTGGCACCCTCACAGGAAAGAAATTTCCCCTCACGTTCAAATGGAACCTCCTGTGTTCCATTTTGTGCCCATTGTGTCCATTTTCCCTTGTTCTGCTGCTGGGCACCACTGAAGAGTCTGGCCCCATCCTCTTTCCCCCTGCCTTTTAGATGTTGATAAGCATTGATCTGCCCCCCTCTGAGTCTTCTCCAGCCTCAACAGTCCCAGGCCCCTCAGTCTTTCCTCATCAGAGATGCTCCAGTCCCCTCATCATCTTTGTAGCGGATGGACTCTTCGCTGAACTGTCTTCAGTAGTTCCATGTCTCTCTTGAAATGGGAGCCAGATGTGGGCTCACTAGGGCAGAATAGTCCTTCTGGTCATGCTGAAAGTATTTAATAGTTTTTTAACAAATATTTATTTCAAATATTTCAAAGTATCGAATACTTTTTATGATGATTGGCTTTTCTGGCATTGCACCAAAAGTAACTTCAATTAGAACAAGAAGACATTTTGATAATCCATAACTTACAGAATATCCCATAATTTACAGACTATCCATTGGATGCATCAAAGACATGTAAACAAGGACACTCAGATTGCTTTAATCGTGGGCTGCCTGTATTTTGGGATAAATAATAAAAAAGGAACTAATCCTTTTCTTCCTCCTCATTAGGCCAAGAATTCTTGTACATAATTAAAGTCAGGAAGAACCAGTTTTAACAGTTTTGGTGATTGCACTGTTTCCTAACCCCCATTATCCATGAAGCCACTTACAAGATTTATTTTCTACAGAAAAAGGCAAATCTGGGGGCTATCTTCTTGGAGTTATCTGCAGGGTTCTGGAGTGGGTGCTCCAAAATAAACCTTTGAGGCAAAGGAAAATAAATCTGAGCCTCAGAGTGAGGAAACCTCCCTGTAACTGCTGTGTTCATAAACTGTTTTAAGCTGGTTTAAAATGCAAGTAAAATACATCCTGGCTAGGTCTTGAATTAAAATTCAAGGAGGTGAAGTATGCTCTGTTTTGGAGGTAAAAGGACTAGTAAGAGCATTTGTGCAAGTGTTGTGTTTGGGACAAGTGGAGTGAGTTAAAGAGGAAACAGCAGGGTCATGACAGCTGTGTTTCAGACTTTCAGGTGGATTCAATGTGTTTGAACTAACAAAGCAATGTGGGGTTCTGTGCTTGAGCTGCACGGAGTCTTTTAGTCTGGACAGCAGAGAGTAGGGCATCCTCGCTGGTCTGAGTGTAATGCCCTGAAGTCAGAATGCTGGAATGAAGTGATGTACTGGGATAAAGCGGGGTGCTGGCATGCAGCTGTGGTGCTGGCATGAAACGGAATGCTGTGAAGGCACCAGAGTGCTGGAATGAAGTGGGGTTCTAGGATGCAGATAGGATACCAGCACGAAGCAGGAGGCAGGAATGAAGTGAGATCCTGAGATGACATGGGATGCTGCGATGATGTTGAGGTGCTGGCACGAAACGGAACAGTAGGATAACACGGAGGTGCTGGGATGAAACGGAACACTGGGATGACACGGGCTGCTGGGAAGAAGCGAGGTGTGAAGCTGGGATGAAGTGGGGTGGTGGGACGAAATGCGGTGCTAGGTTGAAGCCAGGGTAGTAGGACGGCGCAGGGTGCTGGCGGGCAGCCGGAGTACTGGGGTGAAGGCAGGGTACTGACATGCAGCCCCAAAGGCCTCGTCCAGTGCGGGGCAGCGGGAGCAGACCCCTGTTACCCGGAGGGGGTTGCCCTCTCGAGGGGGTTGCCGTTTGTGAAGCTTTTCGGAGCAGCGGCACCGATTACGGCAGCGCCGGGTCGGAGCCCGCGAGCGGCGGACAGGCGGAGCTTTAGAGGGTCGGAGTCGGGAGTCGGTCACGCCCGGGTACCCTGCGTATTGTACCCGGGGGGAGGCCAAGGGCACATCTGTCAATAGAAACCATGTAAAAGATAGTGTATACCTGACAAACCGAGAACTGAGTGGACTTTGAAACCTGAGAATTTAACCAATACCGGTGTTATTTCGCCCCAAAGTATTGCCGGTTTGCGTGGTCGCGGTAAACTACTGCTGCCCTGACCGGGGAAGCTCCCCTGGGCCTTGCCGTGGGTTCGCCTGAGCGAAATACCGGGAATACCGTCTCCGCCGGTGACCACTGAAGATCACCTCTCTGCCACTCACCCCCCACCCCGCCCTCTCGCCTCCAGGGCAGCGGGCACCTAGCCGGCCTCGCCGCCCCGCCAGGTGGCGCTGTTGCTCAACGGTGGAGCCACGACCGGCGGGGCGGGGCAGGGCGGGGCTAGGTTCCCGGGAGCCGCCCCAAGCTCGGCAAGGGCAAGGTCCGTCTGCTGCTGCTCCCCCCCGCAGCACAGGGGCAGAGTGGGAGGGTTTTGGGTATTTTTCTGTCTTTTTTTTTTTTTGCTTTTCCCTTTTCGGACGCTGTTAACTTTAAAGCCCCC
Source organism: Ramphastos sulfuratus (assembly GCA_013399055.1). Lineage (NCBI taxonomy): Eukaryota > Metazoa > Chordata > Aves > Piciformes > Ramphastidae > Ramphastos > Ramphastos sulfuratus. Next base: position 386,607 of record WBNM01002920.1, read on the forward strand.
CTCTAAGCGCCCTCTTCACGGCGGGACCCTACTTCTCCCCGCAGGACGGCAACCGCTCGCCCGGTGCCACGAATCCCCCAATCCCCCACCGCCGCCCGGCCCTGCTCTGGACGACAGGGGCGGGGGCGGGGCGGCCGGTGCGGGGAGGGCGGTGATTGGCGGCGCGGGGTGACGGGCAGCGCGGCCCCGCCCCCCCGGCAATGTCTATCGCCGCCGCGCGCCCATGCAGGCAGTTATTCCACTGGGATAGAGCGGCCGGAGCGGCGGTGGCAGCGGCATGGCCGGGGTCCCGTTCTGCGCCCTCCTCCCTCTCCTCGTCGGCGTCTGCGGGGCCGTCACCGGTTCTCGGGTCTATCCCGCCAACGAAGGTGAGGCGCGTCCCGCCGCTGGGCTCCGCGTTCCCTCGGCCGGGCAGGAAAAGTTCTGTGCGCTCCAGGCGAGCGACGGTCCCCTCGCCACCTCGCTTCTCTCCACGCAGCTGGGACTGCGTTGTCCCGGACGGCGGCTGGGCGCTCGGCAGCCGCTGGCCTGGCCTGCCCTGCCCTGACAGCGCGATGGGGTCACGCACCAGAGCAGCACAGGTGTCGCGGGGCGGCGCGGTCCTCACCTGCCCCTGGTGTCCCGTCGCTGCCAGTGCCTTCGTCCGGGACGGGCCAAGCAGCGCTGTACCAAGGAAGGCGGTTCATTAAACCGGTTCTCCCGGGAATTGCGCGCCGTTCCCCGGGGCTGTGCGGCAGCCGCGCCGCGGGACGGTTCGGCGGTGGCTCCGCGGGGGATGCCCGCGTTGCAGCCGAGAGGGCAGGAAAAGCCGGCTCCTTTGGGGAGCTTCTCCCGGTGTCTGGCCGAACTCCCGAGGTGCTGATAAGTGATGGCTTTCCGCTCCTCTGTTGCGCCTGCACCGTCCGGCGGAATTGCTGGTGTCCCGGGCGCTGCCCGGCGGAGGGCACCGATCGTAGCCAGCGGCACGCTGCCGCCGCTGCTCTCTTTGAAGCGGGAGCTTTCGGTACCCACCCTGGGGTGTACCGGGGGGCCGTTCACCGCTCATTTCGCGTCCCGAGAGCGGCTTGAACTCTCCGAGGAGCGAACGTTCAATTCTCCAGATCGAATCCAGACTTTCACGTTGTTTCGGGTCGGAAATAACATTTCGTTTCGAGTTGAGCATGGGTGCCATCGCGCTCCACGCATATGGAAACGCTCAGGTGAACGATGTAGTTTAATACTGCCTTTGGCAGCTAGAATTTAATCTCTTTTTATTTGTCCCTTTCTGCAGTTACCTTGCTGGATTCCAGATCAGTTCAGGGAGAACTGGGGTGGATAGCAAGTCCCCTAGAAGGAGGGGTAAGTTTTTAACCGCTATCTGATCAAAAGGGTAAAGGGGGTGATTAGTAACTTTCAGAGAGTCTTAATGGCTCGATTATTGTTGATTGTGCCGAGGAGGTCAGATTTCTTCCCTGGCTTACCGAGTGAATTACTCTTTGTTGGAGAAACTCTATACTCCCTTCGGATAGCTCTGTCATGGAAGAAGTGGAAACCAAAAGGGCAGAAAAGAGGTTTCAGGATTAGGAGATTGGTGGAGCCACGGGCTTGGATGCCTATTTAAAACTGAAATACCAACAAGAAATGTGATCTGGCGACGGAACTGGCATTCTTGACTGCAATTGTTGTATCTGTGGGCCGGGAGATGTTCGGGGCAATTGCTGCTCTATTTCTGGATGGAAGGACTAGACCTTTCCGTGAGGTGGGACAGTTTTCCTACTTCAGGGTGTTAACATCATCCGAGCACAGGCTGAAGCACCCAATGCTTAACAGTGATTCCTTGGAGTCTCTTTTCATGTACTACTCGAAGAGAACTGTAAGAGAAGATTGTTTGAATTCACTGATAACGATGTGATGGCATTGATTTTTTTTTTTTTTTTTTTCTTAATGTATCCATTGGTGGAGCTTAGAGCCCCTTTGCTTAGTGAGTTGCAAGCTAGGTATCTCTACTAATTTAGCTTTATATTTATTAATGGGCACCTTGCTGCCTTCTCTGTGCCCTATCCTCCAGTGTGCTCAGGGCCTTTGTGGGCAACTCCCAAGTGCTGCACTTCTGAGTTGGTGGAGGCTGTATTTCCTGGGATCTCTTGGGGGCTTTATTTTTTACTTTTCATAGACAATTAGAAAGCCTTGTACTTTCTTAAAGTGAACAATGTAAGAAAAATGCTAGCAGTGCACGCTAAAAATTCATATATACATAAAAATTCACTTCCATCTTTTTAATATTAAATAAGTAAAGTAACTTATGTTTGACCTAAGTCAAACTGAAAAATAAAAGATGAGGACCTGGGCATAACAAAGCACTGAATTCATCAGGAAACCTACAAATTCACTTTTTAATGTGTTCCCACTTGAAATGAGGAGGAGCAGAGCTAAGGAACCAGCAGCGAGTGGAAGGAATCTGACGTTGTGCTGGCTGGTGATGCATTATGCATAAGATCTGAATAACCTTAACATAGGAGAATGGGGGATTGTTTTGCGCTCTCATTGTTGGCCTGGGTGAACTTGGTTACAGCCCTGGCTTATGCATGCTGGGCTGTCCCCAGAACTCGGGTTTTCCAAGTGGGATGGTGATTGGCAGGCTTCTGGCAGCATGTGTCCACTGCTGATTGCAGCAATTGCCCTCAGCTTTTGACAGGGTGGAAAGGTACAGCTCTATCTGGGTGAAAGTTTGACTTTGTTCATAATCCCATCCCTTGGAAAGGTCAGTTAATGAGAAGAGGTCTTTCATTTTGCTTTCTGAGGGATATCTACACTGTGTAGTAAAACAGAACTTAAAATATAAGTCAGTGGTATAATTGATGGTAGAATTGTTAAGTCAGTGGTAGAGGATAGCTGTATAACTATTAATGGCTGTTGGATTCCCCTTTTCCCCCCATGTTCTCTGAAAGCACCATGAGAGCTGGAGAAGGAAATGTGTGCTCTTATTGTGGACGTGACTTGTTTCACTAAGCCCACATACGTGTGTTCTATTTTTAAGCCCACTAGTGAAAAATTTAAGAGTACATGGTCTGTTTCTGAGATACAGTGCTTGGAAAGCATTTCTTTAAACTTCATATGCTGCAGATCTATTTGAAGCAGCAGAAATAAACTCCTTTAGCTTCCTGGGAAGGTTATGTACTTCAATGCTGGTTTTCCTTTAACTGTATGTACCTTATCTGTTAAAAAAGGTATTTTTCTATTTCTATAACACAGCATGAGGGTTATGTGGATGAGAAGGACTGAAGATAAACACAGTCAATTAGCAGTGACTAAGAGTAATCAAATCTATAGTAGCCCTGGAGGAATTAATGAATTGCATTATAAATGTAATTAATGGTTTATGGCAGCATTTCACAGTCAAGAAAGCAGGTTTTGTGCCCAGAATGTTTTACTCTGCGTCATTACACTGTGGGAAGAGTTGAGTTATACAAGTTGATCTCAGCTTGAAAGTGGAAAGATTTGACCACATACATGGAGCTACAAATCATGAGTAGCTGGAAATTTGGGCTGTAGTTGTTTTTAGGTCTGACAGTAAGACACACTTAGGTGTGTTCTGTGTGTGTATGTTCATGGGATAACATTCAGCTATACATACTGGTTTGGAACTCAGCTATACATACTGGTTTGGATCAGATTCTCAACCCACTTGGTGATTTTGGTCACAGTCAGGCTGTTGACCTCGGAGCTCTCGTTATTGAATCCTCTAGCAGCATCCTCCATTGTCTGAGTGCACTAAAGGAAATCCCATCAACAAGTATTATTTCCCCCTGCCTCTTCCTTTCTCTTGCAGCACACAATGCAGGTAGCATAGACAGCCTGAAGATAAGCTGAATGGAAAGTGATGGATCTTAAAGGCAATATTGTAACAGTAAACTAGCTCTGTGGCAGCTTTAAATTAAACAACTGTCTCCTTCCTAACACCATGTTACTCTTTACATTGATAGATGACTTTTTAAGATGTATTTTTTCCTCCTCTTGTGCAAAGGAGTGATGTGCTGGGTATTGATTTTTTTTTTTTTTTTTTCCCCTGCTCCTTCATTTTAATTTGCAGTTATCTCTAGGCAGCAAATAAAATATTACTCTTTCTGCTCCTAGTGACTCATGGTGCTAACTACTGCCATTCTATAAACGGATTCAGCTAAACTTGAGTCTTTTTAAGTAAAAATCACTTGCATAAGAGCAGTCCTTGGGAGAAGAATGCAGAATATTATACAAGAAGCCCCTTAACATTAAGAAGGCTTCTGTTTATCAAAGCCACAGCATCAGTAGTTCTGAAAAACACTCGTGGGAAGTCTCTTTAAAGTTACTGCTGTTTTCAAGGATACTTTTGTATTGCCTGCAGACCCAGATAGTGTATCATTGTCCTTTTTTTTTTTTTTTTAATGGAGGATTTTTCTGATACTTGAAGCACTGTGGTTTGGTGGGTTTGTTTTTCTTTCATTCACCTCGAAGATAACTTGAGAGCACTGTGAAACATTCATCTGTCTGTGATAAACCTTAAATTTTTTTTTTTTGTTTTAAACTATTGTGCTTGTGTACTTTCCTTTTCTGAGCTCATCACATGGAATTGCTGAATTAGATCTCTTCTTTTCACACCTTCCTTAGCCTGCATATATTGTTACTTCATAATTATACTGCCTGTTGGTTTGTCATTTTTAAATGGTTTGAGGAGTTGTAAGAGGTTTTTAAAGCCTTGATCTTTCAGCACTCGCCTATTCTGCTGATCTTTCTGAGGTTTGAGGAATATGAATTCAGCTATTTTCTGACACTTCTTCTAAGACAAGACGTGTAATACTCCTCTTTCCCACCTTCCCACTGATAAGAAATTTTGTTTGGATAGCAGAGTTCTGGCAATATTGGTGGTAGACTGTTTCATCTCCATGTGCCACGTGAGTCAAGAACCCAAGTCTCTAGAGGCAGTTATTTCTGCCCAGCTCCAAAGCAAAGAGTATTTGCAGAGCGTCTGGGATGTTGCAAGCCCGGAAAAGTAGCTGGCAGCTTAGAGAAATAATACAGGGCGCCTTAAGTGTATAAAAATCATAGTAATGATGCCAGAAACCTGGATGTTACTCTTTTCTGCTCCATGCTGTTTGTGTGACTAAGCCTTGGGTTCTCACTGATATTTCCTATTGAAATCATAGAATCGTTTTGGTTGGGAGAGACTTTAATGTCACAAGGTCCAACTGTTAATTCAGCACTGCCAGGCCAGAGGTGGGGTCTGTGTGTTACTTGCCTTGTCTGCCATAGGAGAAACACCGTAGATCTGGTGAGTTCAAAGTGGTGAATGTAGCCCAGATCTCACAGAGTTCAGTGGACTGTAGTGCAAATAAATGCATTCAGTCAATGTAACAATTGTGGATTGGTTTAGAGTGCCTTTAAAACATTCTTGCTCCTTGAGGTGATGTTTGATTTGAAGTTTGGTTTTCCTGAATGGATTGTTCTTTCAGTGTCCCTGTAGTTGAGGTCTTGGCTATGGCTTGGTCTTGCTGGACTGGTGGGTGGTGTTGGTTTGTCATCCTGTAACATTTAAAATAGTTTCCACATTAGCTGTGGAAATGCAGATCGTTTGCTCTGAAGCATCATTGTACCTCTTAATACTGATGTGCTTTTCCTTCCCTTTCCCCTCTCGGCAGTGGGAGGAAGTAAGCATTATGGATGAGAAGAACACTCCGATCCGCACCTATCAAGTCTGCAATGTGATGGAGCCCAGTCAGAACAACTGGTTACGAACTGATTGGATTCCCCGTGAGGGGGCTCAGAGGGTCTACATTGAGATCAAATTCACGCTAAGAGACTGCAACAGCCTGCCGGGTGTCATGGGAACTTGCAAAGAGACTTTCAACCTTTATTACTACGAATCAAACAACGATAAGGAGCGTTTTATCCGAGAGAGCCAGTTTGCCAAGATCGACACCATTGCTGCCGATGAGAGCTTCACTCAGGTGGACATTGGTGACAGGATCATGAAGCTGAACACGGAGATAAGAGATGTGGGGCCACTCAGCAAGAAAGGGTTTTACTTGGCTTTTCAGGACGTTGGTGCCTGCATTGCTTTGGTGTCTGTCCGTGTCTTCTACAAGAAGTGCCCATTGACAGTAAGAAACCTGGCGCAGTTTCCTGACACCATTACTGGGGCTGATACCTCCTCTCTAGTGGAAGTTCGTGGCTCCTGCGTCAACAACTCTGAAGAGAAGGATGTGCCAAAAATGTACTGTGGGGCAGATGGCGAATGGCTGGTGCCCATTGGCAACTGTCTGTGCAATGCTGGCTATGAAGAACGCAATGGAGAATGCCAAGGTAGGATAAGCCATATTGTCCTCTTTGTTAGGGCTTAGTTGAATGTGTAATTGAATCGGCAACGAGAGTTAATGGAGTAAAGCCAGTAATTAGCAGCCCCTCTGGGATGTGGTGGGACAGGGAGGGTTAATGAAGAAGTCCAAGGGATCCAGGTGGCAGGGCTAAGAGTTATCTAATGCAAAACAAATGCTGATGCCATGATGGGCAGAAGGCAAAACACATTTTCTAGCAGGCACCTAAATTTGAATTGGCTCATGGTCATCTCCAAAATGTGAATGACTGTGAAACAGTGCAGTCAAAGACAAACCTTTCACATTTTAGCTGAAGTGAATTTTTGTTAAGCGCAGGAAATTCTGGCGAAGTCTCCTTTCGATAATGCAGCGAGTTAAGAACCGGTTGGGGAGGGGGGAGCTGAAGTTTTTGCTGGATTACTTTCCTGCTTTGGGAAGGGGAAGTGTTTGCTGTTTTACTTGTTGCAAATTTTTAATGCTAAACACCCTTTGATATTTGACACTGCTGCCTTTGTTAAATATTTTCATTTCTCAGAGGGTCTCTATTGTCAGCTTAATAATAGAGGTGCTAGGATACTCTTAGAAATGCTAAAAAGTCTCCACCCCACCCTCCCACACACACTATCCTGTGTGCCACAGAATTAGGGATTAAAGTTCCTATAAAAGAGAGATTATCTTGAAAAGAAAAAGCCTTAATACTACGTTCTCTTCACCTCCCCTTTCTGGAAAAAAAAAGTTGTAAAACGTTAGGGAAGGGAGTTTATAAATAAAACATCTTTAACCTCAGCTTCTAAACTCTTGCTCATGTAGACTTAAATTAAGATCAAACTTAAATGGATTCTTACACAGGTCAGCAGGCTTAATTTTGATGAGTGCTGATGCAGTTGAAGGTGTTTGACTCCTTTAGTGGGTTTCAAACTATGGTTTGGTTCTTTGGAGGCAGACAATTTTGTTTCACATTTTCCTCATTTTTTCAGTAGGCTGTGTGTTTTTTTTATCTCGAGACTGAACTCGCTGAACAAGTAACTGTCTGCTTTTGTGCTAGACTAAGTAGTGTCTCTTGAATGCCCTCCTTGATTTCTTTTAAATGATAATTTACTGTTAATATGAATTGCATTTTATGCATGGAAATTAAGTTTTGATCCTCAATTTCTAGTGCTTTTGCTACATGGTAAAAACTTGTGTGCCATATCAGCACCAAATTACCCAGGGCTGTAGAGAGAATGGAAAGACAAGCAGCATGATGACAGGGCAGCCTGTCTGGGATAAATTACTCTGTTTTTTTGGAACCCCCTGAGACGGAGACTTGAAAAACCTGTGTGTTGTTAAACATATGAAACTCTGGCTGTGGTGCTGACTGGGTGCTACTGGGGAGATACTGTTACTGCCTAATACCTCTAACTCTTAGGCAAAGCTTCTTGACGCCTTTACAGGGTTATGAGAAAAGGAAGTGAATGAGGTAGGGGGGAAGCATTGTGGTTTATTGCAGAGAGATTATTCTGCCTCCTAAAGGCCTATTAGGTCAGTTCTGGGTCACTCTGATTGACACAGATCTACTGTTTTTCAGCATCAGTGGCCCAGACATGATGAGCTAATTGCCTAACAAATCCTGTGTTGCTTGGTGAAAGCTCTTAAGGTTTTGCTGGTGGGCAGTGGAGATAGTGGGCTGCTTTTCTAATTTATTTTTGTGCTGTTGGACTAGACCTTGAGGCTGACCATCAACTTGCAAACCAGCTCTCAGTTGTACCTGGGGAGGCCTGGGCTCAAGACACCCAATTCTGTTTCCCAAGTAAAAGGAAGATCAGATGATGCTGCATTTACAAAGGAGATGGAACTGCTCTGTCTCCTGAGCTGTTCAGAGTGAAGCTGGATTGTACCTGTCACTTTGAGGATTTGAGCCAGTGTGTAATTTAAAAGCGTTAATCCCATTTCATCAGTGGTTGTTTGTGGTTTCCTTCTCTCCATTTGCTATTCTCCATCCAGAACAGTTTGCTGGGAAGCTCCTCTTCATGAATTCATCAAGTTTAACAGAACTCTGCAGCTTGCCCTTTGGTTTCCAGTGAGGCTGTTAGAGCAATTTGGCCTTTGACATGGCTGAATGAGGTTTCCCCTTTTCTTTCCCCACTTCACTTCATAGTTCAGCAAATGTTCTGCTTCAGCAGGCTTTTAGAGGGAAGGAGGAGGATGAAGTGAGGAGGATTCCTGTGGTTTTGGTATAGAGGATTTGGAGACGGGGGGAGAGACTGAGTTGGGAAAGGCTGTAAAAGGGTGATGGGCTCAGGCTGGAGCTGGTGAACAGTTTCCACCTCAATTGTTTTTCAATAGGTTGACTGTGGCAGGACAAATACAAGGAAGGGTCAGAGGTTGTCTGCTTCCTCATCCATCTTTCCTTGTGATCTTAGGGTCAGAGTTAGGATTGATTAAGATCTTAAATGTTTGACAAAAGCTCAGTAGGCAGGAATAGTTTAGGCCAGTGGATTGAGGCTTTGCACTTGTTGGGAGATCCATGGGACATGTTGGAGCTGCCTGTCCTTTCCTGGGACCTGCTCACTGCCGCACAGTGCTGGGACAGACCAGCTGTTGCTTGGCTTGTCCTAAAACCTTCTTCAAATTTTCTCAACCTTCTGTTTTTTAAATAATACATTTTCCTTGAGCTGCTTTTGCTTCATTCTCGATATATGTAGGAAGTCTGATAGGAAGCCGTTTCGCATCTAAAGTGGTTCCTGTAGTGGAAGTTAATGACTCCCTGACCTTGAGCAGGATTCTTAAAGAATTGTGGCAGAGGCGTGGAAGTGTTCTAATATGGTGACAGAAACTGTCCTTCCTCTGCTATTTTTTTCCTAGCTGACTTTATTGATTGGCTTATTGAACGTGTGTGTGTGTGTCTATACATGCAAAAATCCATGACAGGAAGAGAAAGGAGTTAAGTATTTAATCCAGATTTACTAGGGAAGCTTCATACAAGTGGTTCCACAAACTTGGTCCTGATCAGTGGAAATATTAAGTGAGAACTGATTCCTCATGGCTGTGAATTGCTGCTTAAGAAAACCACTGCTTGCTGTTGCATTTTTTTTTTTTTTTTTCCCCTTCTTCCCCTATATTACCATTTATTCTCCACTGAACTCCCCATGTTAATGGCTGTCTAGTTAGGAGAGCATAACCATGGAATATTGTTGGTGGAACATGTGCCACTAGTTGGAATACTCATCTCAAGGTGAAGGTAATTAGTGCTTTAGGGCAGAGTTGAGACAAAGTAATTTTAAATTCCTCTTGTGTGCATCTTTGTTATGTAAATGGGTTTGTTACACATTAATATGATGTGGTTTGGAGTTAGTTGCTATTTCCTTATGATAAAACACGTATCTTGGGAACTCAGGAGTGGGGGGGGTGGGGGTGGAAAAACAGGCAGGAAGGGAGAAAAAACAGATTAAAGAAGCAATAGACTGTAGCCATCTGTGATGATTTTGTTGCTGTGAAGTTACAAATCTCAATTTTAGACCTGCCATTTTGTATAAATATGTGAGACAGTTGAGATTTTTGACTGTGATATTGCAAAGGTTACGAGAGCCAACAGCTTTGTCTTCATCTACACTTGCTTTTTTGAGTTGTGAATTGGCCAATTGGCAGAAAATCCAGTGCCTTGTAAAATATGGCTCAGTCCTAGTTTCCTATCACTGCTGTTTTTAGAATTTTCCTTCAAACTTTGATAAGAGCATCCCTAAGAAGTAGTAATTGGAATGATAAGATCCTTTTTATCTCAGAGGCTTTGAAGAGTGACTGTGATCATTGAGAGTAGCAGTTCAGTTTACATCAGAAGGATGCAGTCTAATTATATGTTTTCTTCTGTGATAAGATTTTTTGGATGGTGGGTTTTGTAGGGGTGGGGAAGTGAAGTAATTTGTGTGTACTTCCCCATTTTAGTCTTAGACAATTTTTTTGTCAGAGTAACACTGATGAGCAGTCTGGCTGCACAAGAGGATAATCAGAAGGGTGACTAAGACAGTGCAGATTTGAGATTTCAGAAGGAATTTTTTTCAGGTTGATTTTTTTTTTTACATTTTTTTTCCTCCCTGCCAAAAAAAAAAAAAGACTCGACATGTTGCATTTTTAAAGGAGCTGAGAAAATGGAAGCTCCCAAGAGGGACATGGGAGTGGTGCTGAAACCGTCTGAACCAAATTTAGTTGGTTCTCTGCTGAAGGAGTGATTTGGTTATGTTATGTTCCTGTGTAGCTCAATTCAAGGGCTGGTGATTTTTGTATCACCTGGTGCATTTCCCAATCTCCATTTAAACATTATTGCAGGCTCTGTTGCTCTCCTCGCTCCCTGCCCACCCCACCCACAGGGGGCAGTTGTCAAGCAATTGTCCCTTCATGTATCCCTCAGAGAAGGGCTGGAATTGCTTCCTTCTGAATTCGTGATTCATAGGGGAGCAATATCTGGTCCTTATTCTCCATGTTACTAGTGAAAAAGCACAGTCCTCAAAATCAAAGCCACATGGTTCTGGTGGTAGGAATTTCATACTATTTTGTGGACATATAGACCCTCTTCTGTCTGTGTGTGTGTGTTGCGTTGTTTCTATTGTTCTGTGTTTAGAAAGCAAACAAACAACAAACCAACAAAAAACCCTCTCCATAACAAAACAGAAACCAACAAAAAACCCAAACTAAACCTGCCCAACAAAACCCAGCTAAATAAAACAAAACCAAAACAAACCAAAAAACCAAACCAACAGCCAAACAAAAATCCCAAACAAAACTTTCCAGATAACTCATCTTGTGTGTGGTGACTTCAGTGTTTAGATCTTGTCTGGGTGAGTGTTATTATCTGTCTAATAATATGCTCCACTGAGCTTGGTCTTTATTGTCCTTGTGAGAAGTGATTAAAGAAATGCTCAGCCATACACTTGAGTCTTTCAAGACTGCCTCAAAAAGCCCCCCAAATTTGTGAGATAAATATCTTATCTGGTTTCGTTCCATTATGCCACACTTGATACGTTGTGGGGAGCAGGTGAGGTCACCCCATTTTGTGAATCAGACAATTAACACTCCCATGACTAAATGGCCATTTTTATGAATATTCAGAGCCTGCTTCACTTCCCTGGGAAGCAAACATGTTGGTTCTCTTCTCTTTCTTCCTGCTGGAGACTAAGGAAGCCCTCCCTGTGAAAGGGGATTGGCAGCTGTCGGCTGCTTTGCCTTTTGCATGCAGCAAATTCCTCATTTACATCTTTTGTATACACCCTCATGCAAAGCAGCACACCCACTTCCCCATCTCACAAAGGAGATAAGAGCTTCCTTTGGCAGTGCTGGCCAGAATCTCCTGTTTATGCAGAGCTCAAAGATTTGGATTTTATGCAAACGGCTTCTGGTTTGATTTTTATTTATTTATTTCTTTAATCCTTTGTTTCAGAGAGATTGTCATATCTGTACAGTGTACTCCTTCTGTCTGGAGGTCTCCTCCAGACAATGTCTGATTGTCACTTTTTCTGCAGTCTCTGCAGCCTCCTTGCTTGCTTCAAGCAGATATGGGTGGGGGGAGTGCTGTGCCCCTAAATTGTGGTCTTGTCTGTCAAATGGTGGGTGGAGGTGCAGGGAAAGCCATTTTTTATGCTGGTGGGGCTGCAGGCCTTGGGTGTCATTCCTCTACAGTAATATCTGAGGTACATTAAGAAATGTGGCCAGCTGGTTGAGGGATGTTCTTATCTCCCTCTACTCTGCCCTAGTGAGGTCACATCTGGAGTATTGTGTCTAGTTCTGGGCTTCCCAGTTCAAGACAGACAGCAGCCTACTGGAGATAGTCCAGCAGAGAGCCCATCCCCTAGAAAAATGCTGAGGGGCTTGAGGCATTTCTGATGAGGAAAGGCTGAGAGTCCTGATACTATTCATCCTGGAGAAGAGCAGACAGAGGTGGTCTTCTCAATGCTTAGCAGCATATAAAGTGCAGGGGGCAAGAAAGTGGGGCCAGATTTTCTTCAGTGGTGCCAAGTGACAGGACAAGGGGCAGTGGGAACAACCTGGAACCCAAGAAGTTCCACCTTAACGTGAGAAAAAACTTCCTGTGAGTGTGCTGGACCAAGCTGCCCAAGAGAGGTTGTGTAGTCTTCTCTGGAGAGATTCCAAATCTGCCTGGATTTTGCAATACTGGGCAGCCTGCTCTGGATGACTCTGCTTTAGCAGGGAGGTTGGCCTAGACGATCTCCAGAGGTCCCTTCCGGCATACAACCAGGGTGGGATTATTTGATCATGAAGTCCTTCTGTAGCTACAGCCTCAACTGTAAGAGTGTCCGTCTTTGGGACGTGGGATCCCTCTGTGCTGTGTGTGAACATGTCTGCATGAAAAAAACACTATATTTTATGCTCTCTTTTCTATATTGAGGTGTCTCTCTTAGCCCTGGTGTAGGACTCTGGTTTGCTGTGAGGGCAGCAAAAACAGATTTGGCCTGTGCTTGTGGTTTGGTGCAGTGGGGCTAGTAGCACTTGAGTAAACATGCACAAATGATCTGCTGTCTTTATTTATTGAAAGAAAATAATCCGCAAGAAAAGTTCTGCTTTCTTAACCCTTGTGATTACACGAGAACCCATATTTCGCTTTATTTTTGGTTTTAGTGGCTTTCTTTCCTTTTTAACTTTTCTTTATTTCAACTTTACTTAAAATTGCCTTTGGCTTGGAATAAAGCTGAGGCTCATTAAATGCTCCCAAAACACAGGCTTGCTCGGGACAGATTTGTTGAAAGGTTTATTGATATAAGTTAGAACACATGCTGCAGAAATGTACTATATTTCTTTAAAGTCTTGCTTTTCATTTTGTGTCTTTATAAATCAGTAGTATGAAATTGGGATCCCAGATCATGTTTGGCCTCCATTCTATAAGAAACCAGAAGGAAAAACAAGGTTGTGGGGGGTTTTCATTTTTGTTGGATGTCCAATTAGTGTTTAACTTGAAGGTAATTTCACAGGGGTAGTAAACTGCACAGTGTGAAATCTGGTGCTGTAATTAAATGGAGGAAAGGCTCTTTAAAACAACAAAGGAACGTGCAAAAACTTTGCTTTTGTCCTAATAGTCACTCAGAAGGGGAGGTCATGCTGTTTAAAGTACAATATGGATGGGCTATTAAGGGTTGGGGGGGGGGAAGCTATGCTGTACAGTTGCATTTGCTTTGGCTCATTTAGTGAGTGGTGGCTGCCTAGAGAAAAGTTGGTTTGCTGCTCTACTTTTATTTTCTTTTCTTAGATGGGTGGGTTTAAAGCTCACTAAAGCAATCTGTACAATTAAGTTAATCTATACAGAACTGCTGGAAGAGGTAGGCTCAGGAGTAAGGCTTGTGTTTACTGGGGTGCAGTGTCTGTAGATTGCTGAGGGGCTGTGGTTTTGGCCGGCTGGGCTGTGGTGGAACTCTGGGCAGGAGGAGAAAGAGGGATGCTCAGATGCTGTGGCAGCTGGGGGATAAAGGGAGGCAGACTAAGTGACTTCCTAGAGGCTCAAAGGGTGTCTTTGGCTCAGAGGAGACTAGAGGGAAGACTCAGCCCAGTGTCCTAGCTTCAAGGTGGCTTTTCCCTCCTCCATATTTCTCAAAAGACATCACTCACTTTTCTCTAATGAGTTCCTATCTTGCACATGGGACATTGTTTGAAAGAAGGCAATCGATAACTATTGCTGCTGCTTGTGGATGTGAATACTTTGTGCAGCCACAGTACAAAGCTGCAGTACAGTGTCTTAATTACCCAGATAATCCTGTTTGCTTGTATTTTTAAACTATGGAGCGCTGGGTAATTATTCAATTCTTAATAGAAGGCAAATGGCAATGTAAACAGTAATTAGGATGTTAGACTAATGTGCTTCAAAGCAAATTGGATTTTTTTCATACCGTTCAGCATGAAGTCCCATAAAGTGAACAATTTAGTGGCAAGGAAACAAGTTCCATTTTGTTCTTACTTTTTGGTGTTATCTCTCTTGGCCTTGTTTCTGTGAATAAGTTTGCTCCAGTGATGCCCACTCCAGAGCCAGCATCAAGTTGACAGATGGCTCCCTCCATTTGCCTACACTCTTCTATGGCTTCTGATGGGCTTTTCATCCCCTGTGGCCAGGACTTAGAGGTCAGCAGCATCCCAAATTCCCTCCAGATGTGGGGCAAATGAATGTGGAAGGGTTGGTTGATGCTGCAGGTGCAGTTGGTCTTGGCTCAGCTTGACTGGATGGGGCCTGGAAGAGCAGCCTGAGCTTGGTGGCTGAGGCTCTTTCTTCCTTCATGTGGGTTCAGCTCTTCTTGCTTGCCAACCAAGGTGCACTTTAGTCTTGGAAGTAGGGACATGCTCGAAGGAAAATTCAAGTTTGCAGCCCTTTAATCTTTGAAAGCAGAGTAATACACTGTGGGTCAGAGCTACAACTGATCTCCCTTAGCTTGGAGAGCTGTCCTGGTTTTCACAGCTCATCTCCAGTTTTACTAGAAGTGTGATGTGAGCCACAAACACGGATGTGAAACGCTGAGTTGATTTCTGTTCTGTCTGCAGATCTCGTGTATGTAACACATTTTGGTACTTCCACACACTGTTAATTAAATCCTGCCATTGTATCCAGGCCTTGCATTGTACTTAGCTGGTGGTTGAAGACCGTGTGTGGTTGCAGAGGTGTTGGTCAATAAAACTGCTTCTTTCTGAAATATTTTATTAATGCCTTTGTCAGAGCCAGGGTTTTGTCTGGCCTTCGCCGTGAGCTCTTGGCCCTCTGAAGGAACCCACCAATTGCCTTTATTTTCCCCATTATCAGTGTGAAGAAAGGCCAACATGTTCTCCCCTGTTGATGCTGAATTATAGGAATTGTAACTTTAGCTATATTTAACTTCTGAGAAGTGGTGAGGGAGGAAATCAGTGGAGTGCTTCAAGAGGTTATAGTCGAGTTGTTTTTTATACTAATACAGCTGATGTATATATTGTAGTGTGCACTGAAAGGGTGTGGGTTTTCTTATTTTAAATCTCAGAGGACTTTAGCCAGGCCACACTTAACAGCCTTAATTAACAAGTCTGTCTTTCCAAACATAAAACATCTCTGTCTGGGGAGATGAAAAATACTGGCCAGTGCTCCTGTGAACTTGGTGCTTGAATTCAGTTGTTTTCAGTTTTAAGAGTTTTCACCAGATGAAAAAGACATCACTGCTTTGAAAATGGTTTCCTTTTGAAGTGTCCAGCCTGGCAAGAACCAAAGCAGCCACTAGGCAAATTAGTTTGTTAAAAGGGCTGGATCAATACCTTCCCCTCGCCTTCTCTTGGCTGTGACTGGATCTAGGTAAGCCTTGCTTGAGGTCTGGCCAGTTGCACTCTTGTGTTCTGGGGAAACCATCAACAGTGATGTGGGTCACATTGAGCTGAGATAGCTTTATCCAGTGTCCAGGCTTTTGCAAGAATGGCCAATTTGAAAATGGATTTGGGGGAATTGATAGTTTGGGAATATCAGGCAGCTTGTGTAATTATGGAGAGGATTAGAAGGGAAGCGTAGGGAGAAATAGGAGATCAATGGCAGGGCAGAAGTTGTCTGAACTTCTCTTCAGATGCTGGAGCATTCAGTTTTGTTGTACTTAGCTGCTGTGTGTAAAGGATTCCTTTGGGTTTTTTGGAGAGACAAGTAAACACAGATTAAAAAGAGGGTGTGTGGGCAGTCCCTGCTGTTTCACAGAAATGCTTGGGGGCAGTGGCTGCTGGATAAGTAAAGCAAGAGATTCTTAGATACAACTGTTTGCCGACAAACCCAGGAAGCTGGTTCTGGTTTTCCCCCATGTGTGATAAGCAGCCCCAGCCCCTGCAGACCTGCAGCAGCATCCCCCAGGAGCTCCAGATGGGATACTCTCCCTTGTATGTTGTTTTCTGGATGCTAAACTCTGAAAGCCTCCCTGGGGCCAAAGAATAGTGCTCAGCTCAGTGTCTGAGACAGCTCCCTCACCCCTCCATGGGAGTGGGGTGATCACTTAAAATTCCTCCTGTGTCCATTGACACTAAAACACCACGCAAGTGATTGCAGAAGTCCAAAGTGTGCTGAGTCATTCTGAAATAGAAGATACTTCTTGAGAGGCTTCCTGTGGTCTTGCTCACCAGAGATGATAGAAGGTAACTGAGTTCTGTTGCTGCTTCAATTTAGTGGCTTTGGTTTGTGTCTTGCACACCTGCCAACCTCCCCTTAATCTCTGAAATGCCCTAGTGCAGGTATTAGTTTGACACATTTTGTTCACTCATCATTAGTTCTTGGATTTCCTTATTTTTTTTGTGGTGATCAGAAGTGCCCAGGGTAGAGCTAATAAGACAGCTGGAATTGGGACCGGGTCCCTGTATGTGTCCACCTGCTCATTAATCAAAGACTGCAGTTAATGAGAGTGCTTTCCAGGTAATATTTAATCTTAGAGTGGCAATAGTTACTGTGAAAACTTTTTTTTTTTCAGGTTGTTTGAAGTCATTCCTATGGTACATTAGAAACTGTCCTTCTGTACTAATCTCAACTCTGGGTCTGTCAGGGTGACCCAAATTGGGACTACTTTGAAAAATCCGTACAAGGTTAAAATTCTGCTTCCAGTGCTTTAGACTGGACATGACCCATGAGTGGTTGCTGGGCACACATGCATATGTATAGACATGGCTGATAATCTACATTGTTTGTAATGCTTTGAGGTTCAAAGGCCTGTCTGTGTGGGGAGGAAGCTTGAAAGCAATCAAGTAAAGAGGTGAAGTCAGTATGTGTAACTTAAGGTGCTTCACTAATAACCTTTGAGACTTTTTCCAGCCTTTTTGGCAGAATCTACTCATGTGCAGATCCTTTACTCATTTAGTTGGTTCACCTTCAAGTTCTTAGTGGCTCTTTGAAAACATGCACTCGATACCCAGTTTTAATGTACCCACAATTAATGTACTTGGTAACCTTGAATTTAACACACCCAATAGCTTGGGAAAGCAAGCTCAAAGGGTTGTGGGCACACTGAAAACACCCAGTTATGGTTTTAGGATGGATAGAGCACTTTAATTTGTGAGAGAAAAGAGAAGAATATCTACCTATCATTATTGCAGTGGTGTGGAGCAGCAGCAGAAGGGAAAAGAGCATGGGCCCAGCTGCAAGTATCTCCAGAAAGAGGCAGGAGACCTTCTCCAGTGTGAATAAGCACTGCTGGCTCTGATGGAGAAGCACTGTGGATCTCATCCAGCAGTTCAGACATCTGCCCTTGTCTCACCAGGAGTGGTACAGTCCCAAGAGCAGTATGCGACCTTGTTAAGTATCGCATCATCTTCCTGTTAGGCTGCACTGGAACACTGCAGTTCAATATGATCTGTAAAAAGTGAGAGAAAGGAAGTCTGTCTTTCCTGTTTGCTTGGGCATTGGTTTGGCCTCCCTCACAATCAGAGTACCCCTGCATCTCTAATGTGCAGAGTTTTTGCCAGCTTCCAGCTCACTGTGGGGATGCTGTAGTGAAGAAGCTCATCCCACCATATTGCTCTGCCTCTTCAAAGGTCACTAACTTTTTTTTTTTTGTGGTTGTACTCTCAGCCTGCTGCAGGAATGGTGGTAACCTGACCTCTCTGTATACCTGTATTAAAGTCTGAGTTAGGAATGCAGTATAGCACAGCAAAGGAGAGACACTTTTCCGTGGGATCAGTGAGCTCTTGGTGAATGCCAAGCAGCCAAGTTAACTCTTGTGCAAACACTACCTTTTATTTGACTTTGTAGTTTGCCCTTTGAAATACAAACATATTTGTGTCAATCAGTGAGTCTCCCTTCCGGAGTTCTGGTTGACCCTGTGCAAAGAAATGTGACTGTGCAATTATTAAAGGTGAAGTTTTGGTTTTAACGAATGCTGAGTAATTGCAATTCGCTTGTCTCCACGCCTCTGTCATAAATGACTGCGAGCTGCCCTTCGGCCCAGCTAAATAACAAGGAAGATGCTTGTTTGGAAGGAATAACTTTCCAGAAATTTGCCATCTGTCAGAAGTATTGTGTCATAGGGACTTGTGGGTAGGGCAAGGAAAAAAGTTGCCTGTCTCAGCTTAGGGTGTGAGAAACTTTTATTTGGGCTTTAAAATGCAATTAGGTCAAATTGGGAGACCTTATTATGGCCTTTCAGTACTTAAAGGGGGCCTATAGAAAAGAGCAGGACAGAATTTTTAGCAGGGCCTGTTGTGACAGGACAGCTCTGTACAACCTGCTTTAGTTGATGTCCCTGCTCACTGCAGGGATGGTTGAACTAAATGACCTTTAAGGGTCCCATCCAACCCAAACCAGTCTAGGATTCTCTTAGGTACTGTACCTGTATCAGTTGAACAGAGTTAAAGGGGCTGCTGAAGACAAGCAAAAGTCAGAATTTGCCCATCATAGAACAATCTGAGGCAAATACAGAAATGTGATACTCTGGCAACTTACAATGAAAAAGATGAAAGTTCTTCCTCCTTCCTGCCACTGTGTTGGCAGGTACTAGAAAAGGGCTCTTGATATTTTCCAGGAGTTTTAATGTGGTCTGTAGGTTTGGACTGGTTGGTGCCACTGCACTGATTCTGTACAGGGAAGTTGTCAGCTGTGGATGGGTTGTACCAAATTATAGAATAGTAAGATTGGAAGGGACCTCAAGGATTATCCAGTTCCAACCCCCTGCCATAGGCAGGGACACCTCCCACTAGGACAGGACACTCAAGACCTCGTCCAACCTGGCCTTGAATCCCTCCAGGGAGGAAGCAGCCACAACCTCCCTGGGCAACCTGTTCCAGTGTCTCACCCCCCTCACTGTAAAGAACTTCCTCCTAACATCCAGTCTAAATCTTCCCTCTGCCAGTTTAAACCCATTGCCCCTTGTCCTGTCATTGCAAGACCTTGTCAGTAGTCCCTCCCCAGCCTTCCTGTAGGCCCCCTTCAGATACTGGAAGGCTACTATAAGGTCTTCTTGAAGCCTTCTCTTCTCCAGGCTGAAGAGCCCAAACTCTTGTAGCCTGTCCTCATAGGAGAGCTGCTCCTATAAGATCAAGCCTCACAGCTGTTTCTGGCGAATAACTCCTGTCCTCTTGCAGGCAGTTTGTTTGTTTTTTTATTAAAAAAATCTGAAGAACTAGAATCCTGGTATAAAATTTTATTAAGCATTGTTGATGCTCTGTAGAGATACTATCAAGATACCCCAGTGCTGATTTGACCTTCCTCCTCTTTCTGTATTGGCTCGTAATTCCTGTATCTTCATTCAGTCAGTGTATGAGTTTTCAGAATAAATTGTTTGTTGCCTTGAGCTCAGCATCATGAATCTTGCAAGCAGACTTTCAATAACAAATAAGTACATGTTATAAGGGAAATACGTTTTCTCAGAGAGGACTTTTCAATTGGTTCCTCAGAAGATTTTGAGAAAATAG
Organism: Ramphastos sulfuratus; assembly: GCA_013399055.1. Taxonomy (NCBI): domain Eukaryota; kingdom Metazoa; phylum Chordata; class Aves; order Piciformes; family Ramphastidae; genus Ramphastos; species Ramphastos sulfuratus. The sequence goes on from WBNM01002920.1 coordinate 406,289, forward strand.
TAGAGTCTGTCTTACCTGCTCACATCAACTAGTGTATTTGGGCCTTATTCCAGAAGGAAATAATGGAAATACTAAGCAGTGTCTTTTTAACTAGTTCAAACTTTGACTGATGGGTTTGTAGCCCTCATGCAGGCTTATGTTAGCACTTACTGCCCAGATCTCTTAAAGGAGTTCAAAGTTTGAACTTGCTTAGTGTTGAAGATACCTTGAAATGCCTCATGCTTCTGTAACCAAAGTGTGTAGAAGAAGGCTGTAAGGACAAAGCTGGCAACAGGGCAGGAACTTGCAAAAGGAGAGGATTTCTTTTTCCTCAGGTCTAGCCTAATCACATAGATCTGTAGCATTAGTGCAGGTTGCCCAGGAATGTGGGGGACCTCTGCCCTGGAGAATTTTCATGGTTAGTTAGTTAGACATCTAGCAGCATGGTGAAGTACAGGTTATCTTCTTGTGGGGCAGGGGAATAGATGAGCTGGGGTTGTCTCCAACCTCATCTCTTGTAAATGCTCTTGCACAGTTGCTATGGGATCACCATCATTGTAGCGAAAGGTACCTCTTGAGGACTGACCTAGAAAGAGAGACCTGATCGTGTTGTTTCCTGACCTCTTCCTTCCCTCGAAGCTCTCTTGGCTGCTAGAGCTCTTCGTCTGCATTTCAGTTTTCCAGTTAACTGACTTGCTAGTTTCAGCTAACCAGAATCTTTAGGCATCTTAGGTACTCCTTGATCAACTTGTTCCAGTCCCTGCAGAACAGGATTGACACTGGAGCCTACAGGAAAGATGAGGACAGGCTTTTTAGCAGGCCCTGTTGTGATTATGACAGCACAGGGGGTGAAATTGATATCAAGTTTGAATCTCCTCTCCTAAAAGGAAGAATTAGTTTACACTGGGCGGTGAAGTACTGGCCCATGTTACCCAGAGGGGTGCTAGGTGTTCCATCCCTGGAAATATGTAAGGTCAGGTTGGACAGGGCTCTGAGCAACCCACTCTAGTTTAAGATGTCCCGACTCACTGATGAGGGTTTGGACTAGATGACCTAGAATGTTTTGGGTTGGAAGGATCCTTTATATGATTTCATGAACAAGCTCTGACTTTTCCAAAGGATTGTGGATCTACATATGAGGTTTGTAGCTTCATTTTAGTGTGCTCCCCTTATCCGAGCCTGTGGTGATGATATAGCATGGCAGACCTGCTTTGGAACACCCTCAAGGAGTTCTGCCTGGTACAGGCTTGCCAGAAAGACAAGGAAAAATGCTGCTCCTGTCTGGGCCCTTCCTCCACCCCTGTTTGCATCAGTTCTGCTTTCATCACCGTGAAATACACCATCACTGGCACTTCAGGAAGCCTAGCATAGATGGTGTAGCAGACACAGAGCTGTGTGCCTTGCTTTGAGCCTGTGCTGTGTTTTGGATTCATTTTCCTTTCCCTCCCACACACCTCAGATATTTGGCAAATTTGTTCTTACCTTGTTGAAAGCTGGCCTCCCTCACACAGAGGGAAACCTGCTTTTCGAATCCAGGGTGGTTTTAATGTGCTGAGCACGTGCTCATGTACAGGTTGAATAAACAGGTACCTACCAAGGAGATACTGGCTGCTCAGGGCCAGTCCTATATCTGTTGGGATGTGGAGAAGGGATATTAAAATTGTTTATGAGGTCAGAGCTATAGGCAGCTTTGCACCACCTTTGAGTTACGATATCATTACCTGAGCTGCGGGAAACAAGAAATAAAACCTTTTACTGTGAAATATGAGGAGTGCTTATGGCTTTGAAGTATAGAGAAGAAGAAAAATGTGCACTACATCCTAGTGCATTTTGTTTGTTCTCTTGCAGTGGGTCTGATTTTGCTTACTGGTGCCACATAGAGAATGGATATGGGATTTTGTTAATCATGTTTGTGCTAGAGAAATTCTCCTTTTACTAGTTCACTTCATTTTGGGTCTTGACAGAAGAAGTGTTCCACTCTTAAAAGGAATAAATCATTCAGCTTTATTTAAATAAACTTTAGTATTACTCTTTAACCTGGTACCTGCAGCACTGCCAGTCACTTCTTTTCTTTTAACTCATTGTCTTTTCAGTCCTTTACATGAACAGTTTTGGTTTTTTTTGTTGTTTGCTTGTTTTTTTTTTTCCTGCCCTGGTGTAGAGGGCACTGTTATGTTCAGACCAAATGAGAAGTTGAATTAAGTAATTGACAGAACAGAAAAGAGATTGTTGAAGCAATATTGATTAGGCTGATTATTCTCAGCTAGCAGTTTGCTCCTCTTAGAACCACTAGCAGCTTGGCAGAGGTTGAAAGCTGCTGATACCTGTATGCTCTACAGACAGTATCCAAATATTTTTGTAGTTTTTATATTATCCTTTATAGGTACTTGCCTCATAGGGAACAGGCTGCCTAGGAAAGTAGTGGAGTCCACATCCCTTGAGTGATTTAAGGTGTGTAGATGCGATGCTGAGGAACATGGTGTAGTGGTGACCTGGTAGTGCTGGGTTACTGGCTAAATTTGCTGATCTTGAAGGTCTTTTCTTTTATGGTTTTAAGTCACTTTTGTGGAATTAAATAATACTATTACCAACTAAAGTATCTGCAGAGTGAGAATTATATAAACATAATAAGAAATGAATGTGGTATAAAATTTGAGCGAATGTGAGATATGGAACAGAAGGGTTCAATGAAGGAGAGGAGCAAAGGCTGTCCAGGATCAGCTGAGACAGCTGCCCTGACAATGAGTAGTAAATCAGCATTTAGCAAAGTCAACTTTCAGTTTCTTCAGAAGGTGGATTTTGTGGTCTTGCTGGTCTCCTGTTATGTCAGTAACTTGCATCAAAACTTCCTCAAGACAGAACATCTGTTGTGGCCAATGGAAAGACTCCCCTTGACTTTAATGTGCTTTGGATCAGGCTCAAAATGCAAATAGTTTTTTCTCTCATCCTTTGAAGTCTAACATTTCATGGGCTCCCGTATGTTATTGGTAACTTGCACCAGAGGTATTTTGCATGCAAATGAAATCTCAGCAGTAGCAACGACTGCATTTGAGTGCACGCGGAAGCGCTCACACGAGTATCGGTGAAGCCCATTTTATACATTTCAGCACTTCAGACTCAAAATTCCTTGGTAGTAAGTGGGCTGGTCATAGTAACTACAGTCAAATGTATTGACAAATACATGCAGAAGATTGTATAGAACTGAGATATATATATATATATATAGAGAGAGAGAGCAAGCCAATTGACTGTTCTTTTTGTAGCTTGTGCCTGTTAATGCATGTTTTCTCAGTGAAACTGGCAGTTGTCACTAACTTGTTACAGCACTGTAGCTGTCATAAATTTAAATAGTGTAATTGAACCTGAATTCACTGGATTTATTTACCAGATCAAAGAGTAGCTTCAACCTACAGTGCTCATTTTGTTTTCTAGTGTGAACTTCTGAGCTTAGTGAAGGGCCAGAGATGGATTATTCCTTTGAATTATGTGACTGCTACCAAATCACAGGGCTTTAGTTTTTAATAAACTGGAAGTGTATTTTTCAGCTGAGAGATCCTACTGATTTTAGTATTAACACTTTAAGAAATTTTAAGGACTATTGTAGTGCTCTCACAGGAATTTAAGCACGTTGTTCTGCAATACCAAAGTAATAAAATAGGACAAGTTCGCAGTGACCCTGTTTACTTGATGTTGGGATCTGACTCTCTTGTGAGGTGGGCGAAGGTGATTTACTCTCTAGTACCTCTCCAGTTTACTCTATCTGAAAACCACCAAACAGTTATGGGGAGAACAGACTGACATGTCAAGTCATCAACTGCATTTTCCCCTGGGGTATTCTTCCCCATTTACAATTCAGTCTTTCTTGCTTCTCTGCTTAATTTTGTCCTTTTCTGACCAAGTGGCTTCTGCCTGAGCTCTTTTGCAGGGCAATTCTGCCACATCCAGGCAGATTCAGCTGAAGCTGAATCTCATAGGGATGTCTGCCGAGGTCCATTAGCACTTCCTCGCTGGCCCTACTTGTTCTGCTGCTCAGCACCTGGATTAGCTCTGCTTCAAGGGCACAGCTATTTGGTGACTGGGAGAAGAAAGGGAAAGATAATTTGGGTTTCTAGTTGCCCTAAGATAGGCCGATACACCTTTCCACAGAAGAATGTCTGCTAAATAGGGTATTGCAGGAAGGGCTTGTCAGTGCCATTGCCTGCGAGGAGATCACCATGTGTGACTGGCAATGTAAAGAATTAGTCACTCTGCTTGTACCCCAGGCTGTTATTTAAAGCTCTTGCTGGGAATGTCATTGCAACAGGGAAGGAGAGGCAGGAAATGAGGGCTGGGGTCAACAGTGATGTTGCTAAGCAGTAAGAAAGGAAGAAGGGATGTGTCAGCAGAGTGGAGGTGCTGAAAGCCCTTACCTGAGCTGCTGGGTGGGTGCTGGGCAAGCAGGGAGCTTGTGGGCCCATTCAAGATGTCTGAATTCTGTCTGAATTTCTGTGTATCTAGTGTGTAAGAAAAGAAAAGCACAGACAAACTGGAAGTGGTCTTTTGTAGACTGACATGTGATTGCTCTACTTTGAAAAATGAAGTCACACAAAATATTTGTCAGTGGAAAGTGTTTAAAGGAGGGGGAAAAATGCCTGTCTCATCATGAGTGTTTTTTTTAAACCAAGTTTGATTTTGAGAAAGGAAAAATAACGTAAGGATGAATATATATGAGGGGAGGTAATGTTGCAAGCATTACTAAAGACCTGCTGGCTGTGCTGGGATAACATAAGCAGGGCATGCTGTGGTATTTAAACTGGCATTTGACTTGGTTCTGGTCTGGAAAATGTTAAAGGAGTGGAGCTCTGGACCAGCTTTTGCTAAAAAGTGGTTTGTTTTTTTTTGAAGTGGTGTAAAATCATGCTTCTTCCCATGAGGCTGTCCTCTGCCTGAAGCACCCTGAGCCTTGCTGATTCAACACTATGGTCCCAATGGTAAGGAAGGAGGCCCATAGGTTTTATGGTCTTGAGAAGCTGGTACCAGTGAGCACACATCAGAAAAAGCTTGAGGCTGCCTTGTTTGATCCTGGAGCCTTGGGCTCCTTGAGCAAACCTCTGACTTCAGAGGGGTGCTGCTGCTCTGCTTCCTTCAGTTGCTTGTGCTGCAGGGTGGTGCTGTAGCCAGGCTTGGCTCAGCTTCCTTCAGGCATTGCTGATGGCACAGCCTCAGGGAGGGCCCCAGGTGGGAAGAGGGGAGGGAAGGGTGCAGTGGCAATCATGCAAATCCTCAGCTGCTTTGAGGTCCTCTGCTCAAACCAGAGCTGCAGAGGTTTCTGAAACATCCTGCTTGTGTTTTCTGAAGGCAGGTGGTGTCCCAGATGACTGTGTAGCACAGGCTCTTTAATATCATGGCTTTGAGGGCTAACTTTGATGTGAGCTGCATAAGCAATTAATAATAGCTATTTCATTCCTGTTGGAGGCCTGGTGATGGATATTGGCAGGGACCATCTAGTTAATTTTTGAACTCTCTTCTTCCGTCTGGAGTTAAAAGCTAATCCCAAACTATCAATGACATCTGGCACACAAACTAGGTTATTAAAACCTAGCCCATGAGATTTTGTGCTTCAGGGGCAATGCTCGAGGCACACTGACATATGAGTGTGCTTGAAATTCAAGTCTGAACATGCTGTTGTGTCCCTAATTCACTGACACCCCTCTCTAGAGTAGCCAGTCAGTGCAGCAAGAGCTGAGTTCTGAGTTAGCATTCCAAAATACGTGTGAGGTATTGCCCAATTAGTATCCACTGCATTACCTAAGACCATGAACAGCCTCTTCTGTGAGGGCCAAAGTTGTCTTTATAAAGAAACGATACAAAGATGTCTTTAGATATGCGTGGAATGCATATTGATGATTTTAAACACTAAAAAAGCCTTGCTTGTTATCTGGGAGACCAGGGACAGTTGTTTTATTGTACTGAGTCTTACAACATCTCTGAAACTTTTCAGCTGGCTACAAGTTTAGAATAAGAATGATTTTCCAGGACTGAATCACATACAACAAGTTGTAAGCAAGTTGTATTGCTGATGCAGAAAAGGGTGGAGAGTGGTGGGCTGTGCTCACAGTAACACTACAGGATTAAAATCCAGAAAATGGGAGTCTTGATGCATTTCTTTCTCATCTGCTCTTTGGAGGGGGTTGTTTCCTTGTGTTTTAACCCACCAAAGAATATTTAGACCATCATTACAGTGTTTTTTATTATTGCAAGGAGACACATGCTCACTTTATCGTCTTTAGAAAATAAGATTTTGGTAAACTAACATGCACTGCACAGATTATACAACGTGCTGCTGGTAGCTGCTCTCTGGCCCATCAAGGGACACCTCATGTAAGCATACATGGTGCCATGCACAGATCTGGTTCCTTGTGAGACCTTTAGTTTGCTTCTTCTGTGTTACAACTTTTCTCTTAGCGAAACTCCAAGAATGATGAGAATTTCTATTTGCTACTTAAATTTACGTTGATGCCAATGCCAGGAGAGTCAGACCGTGTGTGTCATTAGGCTGGTTTTATGAGAGCAGTGATTAGGCTGCTGAGTCGTCATGTCTGCTTTACACTTTGAATTTTAATTGCTTTATGGAGCTTGTTAATTTTTGTTTAGTTCACCAGAAGCTTATGAATGATAGTTGTCTCTCTGATAAACCTCCACCAGCTCTTCCGTCACTTCTTCTATAGTACCACAGTTCTTAGGAACATGGAGGCAGGACTTTATCCTGGTTAGCTATGATACTGTAGCTTAAGGAATGCTATTAGGTGGCTGTGGTTGGTGTGGTGTGTTTGGTTCCCCCTGCTTGCCCTCCCCCCCCCCACTTGTTTACTTCTGTCTGTGGCTAGAAGCAGATATAATCCTTGGAACAATGTGAACAATAATCAGAACTTTTAAAGATCGAATAATGTGGGAGATAAAATTACCCAGGCAATGTATTTATAAGCACAAGCAGTAATAAAGCCATATGAGAAGTCATTATCTCCACACTTTTAAATCATTCACTGAGAAATGTATTCCTGTTTCTTTAAAATACCATTAGTGTAAAGCTCCTGGGAATGCACAGATAGAAGAACATGGTGTGCAAGTCCCTCTGTGTGGGGTTTTCCACAGGCAGCTCTTTGACCTTGCCCTACATGAGGAGTTTCAGACTTTCATTTCTAGACTCCTGACTGCCCTCTCTCCCTATCGCACATTCACCTTAGCTTTCTAAAAAGGCAATGGCAAATCAGATTGCATTAATGGAAAACGCTGTGGCCTAGAAAACAGCTTTTACTGCTGACAGAAGGAGCTGATGAAATCTGGGCTGGTAAGGTATGCTATTTTTGACTGTGAAAAGTAGCATTTTTCTGAAGGTTTGCTGAATGCAGTAATGTGATTTCGTGTTCTCCTTTGTTAGTCATCTTTAGCTGCCGCTGATGGTAATGGATGCGGTTAATGTTAAACATTTAATCAGCTAAAATATGTCTGTCTGCTTTTCTTCCTCAGACTTTTGAAGGGTTGTTATCAGTTCTATATATTTTCTGCAGTCAAAACCAGCTCAGAGAAGATGAACAGATAAATCCATTACAGAAGCCCCTGAGTGCAAATGAATGATTATGTGAAAAGAAATCTTTCTTACCAGCTAAAGAGGTGCTTGTGGTAACCGCTGCCTTGTGCCACCTTTCTCCAACCTTGCTGTGACCATTTAATGAGGTCTGATTCAGACTAATTCCCACAATCTGTAGATTTTATTCCCTGCTGAGGCTGGAATATTTGGATGTCTGTTCAGACATAGTTTTCTTTTTAATTAGTGCAGCTGATTTATTTAATTTTTTTCCGAAGGCCACAACCTCTGTCCTAATCTGGGCAGGTGAAATTTCACAAGCACTTTATCGTGGCTCATACCTCAAGCATCCGGACACACCTTCCTAATTGTCATTTATATCTGCCTGTCATTGCCTCTGGCATTTGCTGAGTTCACATTTCCATGTGATTTACTGCAAAACATTTTGTTTAACAAGTGGCTAACTCACACTGACAGGGAAGTCCCCCTCAAGAAGCTGAGAGGATTGCCCTCATCTTTGCTTTTTTAAGGTAGACGCCAGAAAAATCAGTCTGTTGGTATCAGTGCTTTAGGCTCTGCATGTATGAAGAATTGAAAATGGAAAACTGACCTTGAATCTGGGAGTGCTTTGAATTGCAAATGCTGCTTGTCCTGAGCTCTGTGTAACAAGCAGACAAGCTCTGGGGCACTCTGTCGTATCCCTGGTTGCAGAAGTTTCCTTATGAGTCAGCAGCAGCTCTGTAAGTGCTAGGGTAACTGTGAGAGTATTTGGGTGCTAAAGCTGCTTCTGATCAGCAGTTTAATATACTAGGGCAGCTGCTCTGTCTTCTAGACTCAGGTTCTTTCGGTCCTGTCTGAAGGTCCTGAGTGCAATGGAGAAGGAGCCTGGTCAGGACTCGTGTGCCTCTGCCTTTTTGGGGCACAGCATGAACAGGGGGCTTCTGGTGTCACCTTCCCCTATGGGAAGCCTTTAACCAGGGGTCTTGGCAACTAGCATTGCAGGTCATGGATGAGTCCAGTGGTATATTCCCCTGTGGAAACAACTTCCCTTGTTTCTTTAAGGCACTCTGGCTTGGGGATATCTAATTTGGACCTAGAATTTGCTCTCCTTTAGTTAAATATGCAAACTCTGTGTTCCTCTGAAGCCCTAAAATTACTGTGTGGATAAGCAGAGCTGTTCATGTATTCCAGGATAAAGTCACTACCATTTGCAATCTTAAAATCCACTTAATGTTGACAAAGGTGGTTTATATGGGTCTTTCTAAAGATTGCTTGTGTCCCATGATGTTTAGCACAGCCTAAAAGAGGGGAAAAAAAGAGCTTTAAGTGGCACATTCACAGAATATAAGTAAATGCATAAGAATAAAATATAGCCACAACCCCATCTTCCTTCTATCCCAGTTACTTGCTGATCTCATGTATTCAGGACTCTGGCACAGTGCAAATTTACCGCCCCATTAGTGGCAGCACCTTCATAAAAGGAAAACACATCTAGAAAGCAAACTCGACACATCAGACTCTCAGTAACCAGTTCATTGCAGCCAGCACTCTTTCTCCAGTTCCGCTTAACTGCCTCAAGTTCTGATGATGTACAAATTTCATGTCTTGGTTCTGTTAGAATCCTGGGTTGGTTTGTGTTTCTTACTGACTGGATGCAGGCAAACAAGTAATTTTCCATGTTTCTTACTCATAGAGAATATGCTGATCTGGTTGCTAGTTTTGGAAAGAGCAAGTTCTGTTATGATTTTGAGTAGGCTAATGAAGCTTTTGGTAATCACAATCAAGCAACGGATAGTCCCCAAAAGACTTCTGCTTGAGGCTGCCTGACAAATTCACAATGAAATCTGTTCGGGTGGTCAAAGCAGACTGCAAATAGCCGTTCTATGAGGTGAGCATGGAGAAGCTGGTTTTGTTGACTGTATGTGGCTGCTGGGGCTTTTGAGGATCATCCACCTCTAAGTGTGTGGTGTCTTGCAAATTGACAGTCACAGGAAACCAGGAAGGCAGTAAAGTTCTGTGGAGTGGTTTTGGATGGATCTGATGAGAGCTGACAAAGGCAGAGAGAAAAAGGAATGCTTCTGCCTCTGGGCTGCTTGGCTGAAGCTTTGAAGTGGAGGTTACTCCATGTGAATTTGGGATCTTCTGAAAAGTGAAAGATGTGCTGAAACTGGAGATCTTTCCTACCCAAGTGTATTTGCTTAACTGGTGTAAGATCATTTTGACAATACTTTAAAACCTCAATCTCCTAAAGCTATCCTAGATCCAATTTGGATGCTGCTGATAGCATCCCGTTAATTGTTGAGGCAAAATCGAGTCTCAATATTGTTTCATGAGAGCAGAAGTAGTATGAACTGGTAACTCATGTCAGAAGGATCAGGGGTTGATGGAGGCAGGCGTGAGTCACATTCCAGCTCGAGAGTGTATGAAGCTTTGGTGAGACTCACTGCCTGATTCCTTTGCTAGAGTAAATTTTTGTGGCCTGGACTGAAGTCAGTGGTGCTTTTGGCCATTTCTAAATAGCTCTGTGGTTATCATAATTAAATTCTCAATTTGTTATCTTGCATTAATTTGTGTTTCATGTAGATATTTGAATAAGTAGCTCTATCATGTCAGCCATGAGGGCCTCTGAGCCGAAATGGAGTCTTAGGTTTACTTGCCAATAGTTTTGTTGGAGATGGATGCTATTCCAGATTAGAGGCAAAACTGTGTTTGTTTTGTCACTTTCTCCTGACTAGCAGCTGTGTGACATCCAGCAGGAATTTGAAAGGAAGCTTTTCTTGTGTGTCACCACTGCTCTGGAGATTGGGCTGTGTTGCTGTTTGTGTGCTGTCCCCTCTGGCTACCTGCTTTGGTGACCCATGGGCTCAGAAGGCTTCAGGTAATTTGACATAGCCCTGCTGGGGACAGCTCATTGTCTCTTCCTGCTGGGTATGGGACTAGTCTTCAGTGTTCTGTATGGAGAGAGAGAGGAAGCTCATCATTTGGCCATCAGTGCTTGCTACTGAAGCCACTAGAGAACTCTTAATTTGCTCTAGTGATTAGGCTGGCCATGGGCTCATTCTTCGTGCTGGAGCTGATCTTGTCTCGGAGTTTCATTATCATGCCTCAATCCATGTGCTCCCTGAAGCACCCATCTCATGGTGGAGCAATAGGCACTTCCACTCTGTAAGCTTTCAGCCCTGTGGTTTTGCTCCAGTATGGATGTATTCACACTGTGGATCCTTAACCTGGAGTAAGCTAGAGGGTCCCTGTCACTGCTCTCCAAATTTACTATGCCCACCATCTCCCTGATGTGTCTGCCTCAGAGCTTTCCTGGAACTGCCTGGCAAAAGCTAAGCTGAGGAAGATGACACTTACCAAAACTATTTATTTCATGCCTAACATCAGTTTCTGCAGCTCTTCATGATTTTATTTACTTTTATGCATTTTCATACAAAGGGATGTTTTCTGTAGGACTGAAGAAGGAAACTTTGGCATAGAGCATTCATCAAATACCTGCCTCCACAAACAAACCTCCCCTCAAACCTTATGAGGTGATGTCTCATTGTGCAACTGGGCCAGATCCTGTACCCTCAGAGGGGCAGGAGTGTTGTAAATCTGTGGATATCTGGACCTTGAAGATAGATGGGCAGAGCTGTGACGTAAAGATACAGGTTGCTCAGGAAAAGGAATTAGTAGTGCATGATGTGTCTTGTGAATTCAGGATATGGGAGGATATAAAAGCTGAGTCTGGCTCACACTGTAGTTCTTTTTATCCAGAACTTAGAGCAACTGGTGTTTCTCTGGCTATTCTTACTCTGAAGCTCTTGCTTGCTGGCCCTGCTAGAACATGTCTCCCAGACCAGCCTCTGTCCATCTGGTACTTTACTTCACTCTTCAGGGAGGTGTGTTGATGAGAAGAGGCACTGAGTGCACGCTTGGAGGAAATATCTGCATGCTTGCAGAGCAAGCATGGAAGTGCCAGTGTGGTGGAAACCATTCTTGAGTGCATCTAAATAGGGTCAGCAGCACAGCCTGGAGAGCAAGCATGTAGCTTTCCTTCTCCTAGATTGGTGCAGTGGTACTGCTGGCATCACCTTCAGGGTGTTGAGATAGGCAAAACAAACAGCAGTTGTGGTCCACTGGTGTTCCCATTCATAGCATTCCACATGGCAGGAGCTGGAAGGGACCCCTGGGATTTTTGAGTCCAACACCTTTCCTCTTCCCCCCCTGCCGCCAGCTAAAGCAGAGTCACTCACAGCAGGTTGCTCAGGATTGCAATGTTCAGGTGGATTTGGAGTCCCTTCAGAGAGGAAGACTCCACAAGCTCTCTGGAGAGCCTCTTCCAGGGCTCTGACACCCTCAGAGGAAAGAAGATTGTCTTCATGTTCAGGTGGAATCTTCTGTGTTCTATTTTGTGCCTGTTGCTCCTTGTCTTGTTGCTGGGCACCACTGAAATAGTCTGGCTTCATCCTCTTGCTCCCACCCTTTAGATACTGATGAGCACTGTGAGATGCTCTTTCAATCTCCCCTTCTGCAGGCTAAACAGCTCTGGCCTCCTCTAGTCAGAGATGCTCCAGTCCCCTCATCATCTTTGTAGAATCCACTGGACTCTCCAGTAGTTCCCTATCTCTCTTGAACTGAGGAACCCAGCACTGGGCACAATACTTCAGAGGTGGCCTCTCTAGCACAGAGTAGAGAGGCATGAGAACCTCCCTCGACTTAATGCACCCAACAGATTTGTGACCCAATAGATTCAGCGCTATGAGAGGTGCTTCTTCCCAGATAACTCCCTCTCTTGCTTTTATTTATTGGTGATAAAAGACTGTCACAGATAAGTGAGCATGTTTTCACTTGACTTGATAAATCACCTTCAGCAATGCCATGTAAATTATAATATACACATGGAAAGGATTTGCTGATCTCAGTAATAACTTTCCAAACATCTAGATAAACATCCTATCTCTCTGAATCAAGTGAGCTTGAAACAGCCAAGGTATTCCCCTGCAAGGGCTTCTGGCACTCCACTCTTTCCCAGACACCAGAAGTTTGACAAAAGAATGTGGGAACTGCCAAAACGCATTTCTCTTCAGCCACTCAGATCACCCTAAGGTGGGAGATTTCATCTGTTCTTGCTAAAGTTTTTCTTTTCTATTAAAAAGCTTGTTGACAGGGGCAGCTTCCCAGCTCTTTGATTTTTAAATAGGGACTGTATTTCACAGCTCTGAGCAGTTGGCCCATGCAGGCATTTCTCTGCATCCCCTCTAACATCCTGCCAAAGCCTGTGATGCAAAAGAGCAGGTAAACAATCTCCATGTGCTTCCTCTACTCTGGCTGTGAAAGGGGAGTTGAGACAGCCCTGGATATTCCCTGCTGAGTATGCCAGGTTGTTGCCATGAGGTTTTGTTTGATCAGGAGTAATCACCTCCTCTCTTGCACAGGCACCTTGTTATCTGGAGATCTCCAAGTACTCCATATGCATTTATTGCTCAATTAAACCCACAACAGCTTTTAGGTGTATCTATTGTGAATTTTATTGCCACTTTGTAAGTGGGTAAACTGAGGCAGGGATATTGAAGTTTATGCACTAAGTGTCTGCTGTCACACCCTTCAAATTAAGGGGCCCAAAGGAACAGCCCTTCTCTCTCTTGCACTGCTCCTTGCTTCTTCCTTGCCATTAGCTCTTGTGAGAAAGGGTTGTCCATGCCCAAGAACCTCCCCTGATCCACAAGGAAATGAGTCAGAAGTTGATGAGGTGAGAGCTAATGAGCGGAGGGTGAGACAAGACCTCCTTGGAAGGGATTGAATGATTTTTCCTCTTAATACTGTGATACACACAGAGGAAAGTCAGGCAAGCTGTCTTCAGAGCCAGGAATTGGACCTGGGTGAGTCTCTTGATCTTCCCTGTTTTGAGACATTGGGCCATAAGTGAGAACAAGTGTAGAAGGATGGCTTCCAGATGCACATTTGGGATTTGGTGAGCAAATATTCACCCTGAATATCACATCTAGGAAAGAATCAAGACCAAAATAAAGAGTATCTAGAGAAGTTCTGAGTGGTTTGAGTCTTTCAGAATGTCTTTGGTGATGAATTCTGTGATTAAACAAGGATGCACCTCCACACACCCCATAGAATCATAAGGTTGGAAGGGACCTCAAGGATCATCCAGTTCCAACCCCCTGCCATAGGCAGGGACACCTCCCACTAGTACAGGTCACTCAAGGCCTTGCCCAACCTGGCCTTGAACACCTTCAGGAAGGGAGCATCCACAACCTCCCTGGGCAACCTGTTCCAGTGTCTCACCACCCTCACTGTAAAGAACTTCCTCCTAACATCCAGTCTAAATCTCTCCTCTGCCGATTAGGGGACTAAAGTATCTCTCTGCTACAGAAGGGGTAATTAATTACTGTGAGACAATATTTTAAAAATATTAATATATAGCTTATTAATATTAAATATTCAGAACTCGCACCAGCCTGACCAACATTTAATAATAATAACAGGCTCTTTGCAATGTTATGGAAACTATATACAGGTTATAATAGGATCTGGAAATAACTATTAAATATATACATTAACTGAACTCGATTTAAACTGGAAGAGAAGGNAGGAGGGAGAGCAGAAAAACGTCCTGGCTTGCCCAGGCATATGTACAAGCCTAATTTGGCCTGTTTAGGCCTACCATGACACCCTCTGAGAAGGAAAGGATGAGAGACCTGTGGCTGTTTAGCCTGCTCTGTGTAACCCTGCTTTAGCAGGGAAGTTGGTACTAAATGATCTCCAGAAGTCACTTCCAACTCCCTACCATGTTGTGATTCTTCTGAGAAGGTGTGATCCATGTAGGATAAAGGAACATACATCCTGAGCAAATTTAAGGAGGAAAGGAAAAAAGATTGAGCTGCTGTTTTCCTCTTGTTGCAGTTAAGCTTCTGGCTAAACTTTGCCTTGGTAATGAACTCAAAGTGGCCACTTGCTCCAAATAGCAAAGGGCAAATAAGAGAGAAGCAACTCATCAATGTATGACCCCCTCTAAACTGTCCTGGGTAATCAAGTATGAAGTACTTAGTGGATCATGATTTGCATGCCACTGTTTTGATTGATGTACTACTTCCAAGAGGATTGATAGGTTTTTCACAGTGATGTTGATGGGAGTCTCACAGAAGCACCTCTGTCTATTTTCTGCCATGCTAGAGAGAGCCAAAGCAGTGTTTGTTTGAAGCCATTGTGTTCCCAGCATCTTTGTTAAATGGTCAAAAATAGTCCAGAGTTGTTATCTTGCCTAGACCGAGATCTCCCTAGAACTGTCTATATTTAGGCATCTTCCAAAACCTTTGTGTCAAGCAACACTCTGGGGAGACCAAAATAGCTTTTCTTTGTTTATTTTTCCTTTTAAATAATGTTATACAGCCATTTACAGAGGATGTGGTGATTAAACCATATTAAGGCATCTTGCTATGGCTCTGGAGATGGGAGCTTAAGCTTTGTTCATAGTTAACCCAAGAGTAAAAAATCCTAGAAAAACTTTTTAGTTTGCTGCTGTGACATGGCTCCCTCAGTCATGATCCAAGTTCAAACAGTAGCAGAAAACATTACAGCAATGCTGAGTTCTGCTGCAAAGCGAAACTCCTGTTGCACAAAGGAGGCAGCATTAAAGGATTTGTGTGCAGGATCAATCCACAAATTCTTGACAGTAGATAATTTGTAAAGGGTATTAATGGAATAATTAGTTCAGCCACCTTGCAGTGTCTCATTGGTGTGTAAAAAAAACACAAGGATTTCTAAAATAACCGAAAATAATGCTTTAGATGCTCTTTAATACCTCACCAACACGCTCCCAAGTCCAAGCCCCCTCAGCAGATGCTTGTTTGACATTGTTTAAAATGTTTATTTGCTCCTCAATTATGTGTTACACCTTTCCATGTCAAACTGCTCAAGCTGCTACTGTGCTCTATCGTAGGCTTCATCTCACCTTGGAAGCTTAATTGCCTTTCTACAGAGCTGTTAAGACTTGAGATGGGAGATAATCACAAGCTGGCTGGACTGTGCTTTGAGATACGAATCTTTCTTCCCATCAGTGCTTTTGCAGGGCTGGGGAGAGAAGCCTGTGAGCAGGTCTCCTGACAGGAGGATTAGGGCTTGCCAGTGTAGAGATTCAGGCCAATTAATCAGCTTGCACATAAGTGTGTTGTAAAACTTAAGTAGTGATTCTTTTTTTTTTCTGTAAAATTTCATTGTTTAAACACCAAATCCCACAATTTTCTGAATTTCGTCTATTTAAAACAACACTTAACCTGTCAGGTTGTTTAAAGATCTGTTAGTTCTGTGATTCCTGGTGCTGCTTCTGTTTGAGGGAAACCATCGGCTTGTGCTTTCTAATTGAATAATTATTTGAAACAGATTAGTTGACTCATCTTTTAAATCTCACAGCTTGTCTCAAGGTGATTAAACTTTCCAGGTTAGATGAAGTCTGCAACAGAGTGACAGCTTGAGCACTACGAAAGGGAGAACATCCAAACACTTGGCTCCAGCAGGAGGATTTTAAAGATCCTTTAGTACTTGCACAAGTGTGATGGCAACGTTAGTTCTCTGCACTGAAGAAGGATGCAGCCACAATTGTTGGCTCTGAGCAGGGGGTCTTTATCACACTAGAGCATCTATGTATTATTTAAGTATATAAAAAATACAGTGCAGACCGTTGAGGTGCCGAGTCGCCTGTTCAGCAGCTAATCGTACCGTACTGAAGCACTGAAATGTGGACTTAAGGCTGCTTGTAATTGTGGAGTTAGATCCTACAGCCGGCTGGAAGGGCAAGGACATGTCCTGGAGACGCTGAAGGATAAACAATCCTTCATGTGCTGGCCGCTTCGCTCCCGATTGCCGGTCCTAGCAGAGATCTTCCTGTAGAGAGCAGAGCAAGTTGGGATTTTCTTTCCTTCTGCAAAGCACTGACTGCTCACTGAGACACGAGTTCTGGTGGGTTGTTTCTTTTTGCAATCAGGAATTGTTTCACCCTACCCCTGAATTTTTAGCTTCCTTATTTTCACTTTAAATCTCAGTGCAGCAAATATTCTGTTCAGGGACTAGTTTTAATTTTAAAATGTCTTAATGAGACTTTTCAGCTGACTTCTATCACCGAGCAGGAAGCAGTGTTGACAGATGTGCGATCAGGAACCTGTCAAAGACCATCAGCAATCAGTCTGTGGAATGTGCCAAACTTGCCCTCAACTATATCCTCTTCTCTCAGTACCAGAGCTATAGCAAAGATGTCTGATCCATACAAAAGCTATTCTTATTGATAACTACTATTTTTCTAAATTCATAGATATCATATGAAGTTTACATATTTTTTGAGAGGGTTTTTGTGTTTGTTTTTTTTTAGCAGTTGTGATCTATCAGCCATGCAGTAAAGCTCTTAATAGGTTTTAAAAATAAAAGCTAACTTTTCATTATAAGACTTTACCACATGTGCCTATTAAACTTATTTAACATATCAATTGTATATGTATTTAATATTTTCTTTTATGTTTTTGATTGTCTAATTTCCTTGGGAAAGGGTGACTGGTAACATAGGTTTCAGGTTTTAAAATGAGTTATCAGTGTAATTCTATTTATTTTGTATGAGATTACAAGTTGACTTGAAAAGTTTCTGTAGCAAATAATCATAGCTTTTCTCTGTGTAAATACCAGGTGAGCTGATACAGCTTTACTCCAAAAACACTAACTCTACAGCAAGGATTCAGAGGCATAATGATGCCAGCAGTACTGTAGGTCTGTACCCACAGTATGTGGTGCCCAAGTGCAGGTGAAAATGTCTGGTAATTGACTTGGAAGGTTATTAAGATAATGGTCCTTGGGCAACCCAGGCCTCCATGTCTGGGATTAATCAACCCATTCTAGCTCTTGATTCATACACCTGATGTCTTTGTACCTGTTGCACTCTCATGAGAAGATTGATGCTGAGGAGATGGTCCCACTGCTCAGTGACTTGGTGACCAAGGGCTATGGCTTTGCACAGGGATCTGCGTGCGTATCACAGTATAAGCAAGGTTGGAAGAGACCTCAAAGATCATCAAGTCCAACCCATTACCACAGACCTCAAGACTAGACCATGGCACCAAGTGCCACATCCAAACGTGCCTTGAACACCTCCAGGGATGGTGAGTCCTCCACCTCCCTGGGCAGCCCATTCCAGTGGGGAATGACTCTCTCAGTGAAGAACTTTCTCCTCACCTCCAGCCTAAACTTCCCCTGGCACAGCTTGAGACTGTGTCCTCTTGTTCTGGTGCTGGTTGCCTGAGAGAAGAAAGCAACCTCCTGCTGGCCACAACCACCCTTCAGGTAGTTGTAGACAGCAATAAGGTCTCCCCTGAGCCTCCTCTTCACCAGGCTAAACAATCCCAGCTCCCTCAGCCTCTCCTCATAGGGCTTGTGCTCGAGGCCTCTCACCAGCCTCGTTGCCCTTCTCTGGACACGCTCAAGCACCTCAATGTCCCTCTTAAATTGAGGGGCCCAGAACTGGACACAGTACTCAAGGTGTGGCCTAACCAGTGCAGAGTACAGGGGGAGAATGACCTCCCTGCTCCTGCTGGCCACACTATTCCTGATGCAGGCCAGGATGCCATTGGCCTTGGCCACCTGGGCACATTGCTGGCTCATGTTTAGGTGGGTGTCAATCAGCACCCCCAGATCCCTTTCTGTTTGGCTGCTTTCCAGCCACTCTGACCCCAACCTGTAGCTCTGCATGGGGTTGTTGTGGCCAAAGTGCAGCACCCAGCACTTGGATTTGTTGAACGCCAGCCCCTTGGACTCTGCCCATCTGTCCAGGTGCTTGAGGTCCTGCTGCAGAGCCCTTCTGCAAGTGTACCTACATGTGCTGTGTCAGTGGCTTAACCAGAGTTTGGGTTTCAAATCCTAGCAGATTTGTGCTCTTAAGGTCCTTTTGCTTCTGTTTTAAACTTCCTACATTGGTAGTCAGTCATGGAGCAGAAGCACCTCAAAGTCAGTCTGGGCTCTGTTCCTAGTGGAATTGTTTGTGTTTCCTCCTGTCATTCACAAACAAATTTCTGCTTAGTGTGTAGAAATACTGGTTTTCTCATCAGAGATGCGAGTTAAATGTGGGGAACTCCTTTTAATTTGTAGCAATCGTACGACCATTAGCAAGAGGCAAAAAGATCTTACAATGTGCACATCAAAGGAGCCTGACATTATTTGCGAACAGTATTTGGTGCATCACATCCAATTCTACAACTTGACTTTTAAAAAAGGCTCAAGAGAATTTTTTTTGCTCTTCTTCTTTCTTTCTTTTTTCTTTTTTTTAATTTTTTTTTCTCCTGGCTTCTAAGGATCTTTATTTATCACCCTCAGGGGCCTTACAGTGAGTAATGAGATTGGACCAGGAGAACGACTTAATTTTACAAGAAACTCATTAATTCATCCTATTTAAAATCTTCTCATTTCACCCCAAACCCAATTATGCTTGTAGTGGCAATGATCTGGAAAGGCATTGTCTTGTTGGTATGAGGGGGCCACTGGGACTCCTGTGGTATTCATGTCGGGGAGACAAGGGTGACTCCCTTTCTTTGACTTCTAGGTCAAAAGAACTAGTCGCTGGGATAGCTTGACAATTAGACAACCCTGATGAGCATTTGGAAGTAAAACAGCTGTACAATAACAGAGGGGTTCATGGTGCGGGGCAGAAAGCTCATCAAAAGAGACTATCCAAACAATTGAGTTCTATAATTAACACACAAAAATGTGCTCAGAAATGGTAATAACAGTAAAAGAGAGCTGAGGAGATGCTGCCTTCTTAGGTGGCAGATGTGGTTTTGTTACAAGCTGAGAGAGAAAATCCATCCTCTTCAAGAATAAGAACAACATTAGAGGAGGGAAAATTCAAAGTAACTTTTTGTTCCTGAGGGTGCAGTTAAAACATGAGCTTAAAATACTTCTAGACAGGGAAGAGCTGTAGCAAAACCAACCAGTGATGAAAGACATGAAATATGCTATCGAAGTATCTATTTTTCAAGTCTTAAACACACATTTCCTTGCCCACTGGAATTTATAAGCCTGACACCAAAGTATCTTCTTGAATGCTTTGCCTTGTCCTTCATTTCACCAAGAACACTGTTCTAGAGGCTTTGATTAAAGTTGGCTACAATCATTTCCTTAAAAATGCTTTGCCTCTTCTCTTCTTCTGCCTGTCCCATACCACCACTCTGTACGTGGCTGCTGTTTGCTGCTGCTGCAAATAAGCGTTTTAGAACACCTATGTCAAATTTTCTTTTATGTTCATAGACTTAAGTAGATTTACTTCAGCAAAGCCATGTTTCTCTGTTTATTCACCCACCTCTTTATTAGCTCCTAATCTGGAAGTCAGTGTTTTTCTCAAACTCATCTCTTCAGCAGAGGCTGAGGCAGCATGTAGGAGCTGTTTTTTCTGGCTAGGGTCCCTGGTTACCAGGGCTGCTGAAGGATCTGCTTCCCAGCAACTGCTAGCACTGGGCTGGTTTGCTTGGACCTTCTGGAGCATTTCTCTTATGAGAAAGGACTGAAACACTTGGGTCCGTTTTAGCTTGGAGATGAGAAGACTCAGAGGGCATCTTCTCAATATTCATCAGTATTTACAGTGTAAGGGGCAACAGGATGGGGTCAGACTCATTTCGGTAGTGCTTGGTCACAGGACAAGGGGTACAATCTGGAACCCAGAAGGTTCTGTCTGAACATGAGAAAAAACATTTTGTTTTTTTGGGTTTTTTTTTCTCTTGTAAAGGTGCTGAAGCCCAGGACCAGGCTGCCCAGAGAGGTGATGGGGTCATTTTCTCTTGAGAGATTCTAAACCTGCCTGGATGCCATCCTGGGCAACCTGCTCTGTGTGACCCTGCTTTAGCAGAGGGGGTTGGATCTCCAGATGTCCCTTCAAACCCCTACCGTGCTGGGATTTTGTCACCTTCCCTGTATTACTTCCTGCTCAGAGCTCAGTCAGCCCCACCTAACTCCAGATCTCTTCCATCCCCTGTTCAGTCCTGCTTGGCCTGTGTCATGGGTGAAGAGCAGAGAGCTGCTGTTTGAACTGTTTGGAGCTCACAGTCTTTCATTATTAATTTTTTATTAATTATAGAATTGTCAGGGCTGACAGAGGGACCTCAAGGATCATCTAGTTCCAGCCCCCCTGCCATGAGCAAGGACACTTCACACTAAAAATGCAGTGTAGTTTTAATGACTTGGAAACTCATCAACAAAGAGATTTGGATGTTTTCCTTTTGCAAAACTTTGTGCTCTTTTTTCAATGTGTGTGTAAGGAACTATTCAGCATGTCAAGCCTTTTCTAGACTGATGGAGAAATGCATTGCCATTTTAACAGGGAAGAAGGAATAATTTTAAGAGCATGATTGAGAGGATTTTTGTTTTTTAAACAACTTTAAATTAGCAGGAGTAATTCTTCAACACACGTGCATGTACACACACATGGCTTTTGAAATAGATCCAGTTTAATACATATATTTTGCTGTATCTTTGACTAGAACCCCTTCCACTGAGATGAGTTGTTCAGTTCTGAAATTGCTTACTGAAAATTTCTAACAGAAAATTCAGCATTTGGAGAAATCAAGCAAGCAGAGTTTGCAGCCCACACAGACATTCTTTTAGTTTTGGTGGTTGATCAAATTAACCACTGGTTTGAAAATCAGGTTTTAATGAGAAAATGGAATTGGAAAAACAGCTTGGGAGAACTTTTATTTGGATTTCACTGAAGTACCAAGATTCCTCAGAGCAGAATTTGCATTTTTAACATGTATCATTCTGGAAATTCAAAAAGAGGGAAGAAAAAAATTACCAGCATCTGACAAATGCTGTCTCTGAGAAATAGAAACCAAATTAATTTTAACACTACAACTCAAAGATATCAGCATAATTATTGATGTCAGTGTGATTTAATCTGGGGGAAAACTGAGCTCTTTTCATGCTGGAAATATTTTTCTTAGTTTTCCTTGGATCTGGCACAGATTATTGTAGCCTTGTTGGTGATGAGAATGTGAGAAAAGATTCTTGTGTGTGGTGCGGTTTGGTTTTTGTGTTTTGTGTGTGTTTTTTGTGTTTTGTTTTTTTTAAATAACCCCAAAACCCCTAACAGAACTAATTAAGGCAAAGCTAAGGAACTGAATTCAAGGTTTGCATTGCACATGTGAACTAATCTTTTTACAATGGTATCTTTCGAAAGCCCTGTAAGAAGCCCATTCATGCCAGGTCTCACCCAGCAAATCCTTCCTAGAAAAGCAGCCGCAGGAAGATTTGTCATGAGCAAGCAATAAAGACTTTCAGAGAACAGGTTCTGTGCAGGCTTCTTGTTTGCCTACTAAATCATTAACTTTCAAAAAAACCCCATCTGTAGCTGTAACAGTGCTGGCTGTAATAGGTGTGTCAGCAGCACTTCATGCTACCAGCAGCTTTTACAGGATTAGATTCGAGTTCTTAAGGCACAGCACCACAGAGTTCTTAAGGGCAGAGAGCTACTGGTTTAATATAGCACATTCTCTAATGTCTTTTTATGCCACGTGCTGAAATGTGGTGGGTGAATCTCAGAGCACGCTGAAATGAGGAAAATCAAGTATTTGGGAGTAGGTGCTCTTTGAAGCAAAAGTGGCTGTGTGTGCTTCAGGAAGAGCCACTCCATTTGGAGAGCTTTATTCAGGGCTTGAAATATTAATGATCTTGGCTTAATATAGTAGAAAACAAAATACAGTACACGAAACCAAGGGGAGAAAAAGATAACCTTGCATTACAAACTGTTGACCTTGGAGTACCTACTGAATCCATCTATTTCTTTTTAAACTGCTGAGTCTGAAAAGACAGTGAGGAGGAGGAATAGCCTCAAAGAGCTTTACCTGTGATGTTTTCCTGCCTTTCCAACAGCGTGTTACAGCTCAAGCAGGATCTTCAGCTTTGTCCTGGGTAGTCGCCTGAGTGTTTTATTACCAGGAAGATGCTAAAGACTGATATCTATTTACTAATTTGTGAGCTATGATGTTCATATTAGCAGTGATGTAAGAGGTTCTATGTTTTGTTTTAAAATCCTGAATAACAGAAAAAATTTTCTGGGTAAGAACAGACATGCTGGTCTCCCCTTATTCTGTTCTTCCATGCCTTGTCTTTATGGCAACAAGATTCTGCATGTTGGGGTCTGTCCTGGTCGTGTACAGGCTTAGCTGTATTTCTGAGCTGAACTGTGACAGAGAAAACCAGGAATAATATCTCAGATCAGCATCTGCCCCTTGACTGCTGCTGTTGTCAAGCCAGGCACAAGATGATGTGTAGCAATAGTACAACCAGATATTGCAAATCGTGTCAAAAAATGAAAGGTAATTTTCCATGGTGGATTTTTTTTTTTTTTTTTTTTTTCTGAGCAACTCACACCACAAGCAGGTTAAGCTATTTCACACAAGTTACTGTGACTGCCTGGCTGCAGTGGGTTCATATTTGTGTTCATGGACTAATTGTCTCCCAATGTGGGGAGGCTGGGTTTGACCCTCCCTTATTCTTCTCTGCCAAAGCTGTGGCTTCTGATTTTAACTGAAACCCCAAGGCAGTTTGAATCATGGCCAAAAAGCACCTTGAAAGTTGAACCTTATCTAATGGCATGATGCTGGTAAACTCTGGAAGCATACATCTTGGTTGTTTGAGCAATATTTGTGT
Source organism: Ramphastos sulfuratus (assembly GCA_013399055.1). Classification (NCBI taxonomy): domain Eukaryota; kingdom Metazoa; phylum Chordata; class Aves; order Piciformes; family Ramphastidae; genus Ramphastos; species Ramphastos sulfuratus. The sequence continues at coordinate 429,498 of WBNM01002920.1, forward strand.
AAGACCCTCTGGTCCAGCAACAGTGGACTGGAATCCCAATGCATGTTGTAAATTTAGGACTCATTATGGAAATTCCATACTGGTTAATAAAAGTAAAGTAATTTACTGTTTTATTGAATGTGTTGCTAAAATCCCTTTCCATTTCCCCCTGGAGAGCTTCGTAACAGAAGGAAAAAAAGAGAGGACTAAGAGAAGGATAAAACAGGTTGTAGAGACCTTTCTGCAACCATTCGGTACTTAAAGAGGGTCTGTAAGAAAGATGGGAATGGATTTTTTAGCAGGGCCTCTTGGGAC